>SJXQ01008740.1:115275-263743 GCA_006408695.1 Aepyceros melampus
CTCGGCACCTCCCCCGCCCCCCGCGGATTTCAACAGCCCCTCCACCCTCCCCTCAGCGTGGCCCCTCGCTTTGCACAACTGCCCGCTTCAGCAGCAGCCAGCCTCAATGAAAGCCTGATGCGCCTTTGGGTTGTCAGGACAACAGCTCCATCTGAGGCCTGGCTGATTTCCTTAAGAAGAGGGGATGGAGCTTGGAGGTACTGTGCAAGAAAGGGGAGAAGGAGAGGGACTCAAGCTATACAAGACTAGGAGAAAGAGTCCAGGCAAGGAGAGGCGAAGAGTGCGGAAAGCAGAAAAAGGGACCGGGGAAGGAGAGAGCGCCAGGAGAAGGCAAACCTTAACAGATGGAGGGAGGGAAGCAGAGAAGGGCAGGAAAGACTGAGGGGTGGAGGGGGACTGCTGCTGAAAGACGGGATGAGGACTGCAAAACAGAAGAAGCTTGACAGCGGAGTCTGAAGATTAGCAGCCAAAGTGGATTTCAAAACTAAATATTCCTGGCAACTGGCTTTTCATGCTCACATCTGTTCATTCTTTCCTCTCTCCTGCACTGTCTTTCACAGGATTCATAAGGTTTATTTTCTCTCCTTCCTTTATCCCCTCCCCCTCTTGGAGCCCCCTTATGAAGGATGGATGGGACACAATGCTGGTATTGAGTTTTCTGGAGTGTGAATGCTTGGTTTGTCTTTTCCAAGTGCCAGCCTCAGCAGCTGATCCCTGATCCCTCACTCTCCAGGAAACCCTTACTCAGTCCCACACGTGAGGAATGGTACTAAGGACTATTGTTTCAGTGGCACGTTGCTGTGGCTTCCCAAGTTTTTACTGGTGCTTGCTTCTCAAAACGTCCTTAGGCAAGGAAGGAGATTTGTGTTTCAGAAAGCTTGTCACTTACAGGGTGACACTAGGGCCGCATCCAGCACTGCAGTGAATGGGAGATAGCTTACCATCATTTGTCATTCCTTCTACTCCATGAGGCAATCCAAGTGATAAGGGCCAGAAGGAGCCTATAGTGTCAGTCACTCGTGTAGCCCCAAACTATTAGCATCTCTCTAGGTACCGATGCTGAGCATAAAAGATGGATGGACATGTACCTACCAAAACTTGTTTCCTTTTAGTTTTATTTATTCAAATAGTTAAGGCATTCACATGGTGCCAAAATCAAGTGGTACAGAATGCTGTAGAGTGAGACGCAGTTATCTTTCCTATCCCTGTCTTTAGACAATCCATTTCTCCTATTTGGAGGCAACAAAAATTTCCAGGTCCTTATATAACTTTCCCTAAATATTCCATGTGCATACAAGTAAATGCACAAATATACACATACACACTCATGTATTATACTTACTCCTCTTATTTACATAAATGATTAGCCAAGGATATTTGAAACAAAAGACATAAGTTTAGGAATCCTTATCAAACTCTGCTAAAATACAAGTCTGTGGAGGTGCTTACTGTGCCGACACCTGCCTTGTCCCCCCAGACTATTCAAAGAATTTATCTGCTATATTTTATCAACTGCAAAGTAGATTCATTCTTAAGGATTATGTGAGGAAAGGAAGGAAGACCTTTTGCTTTTGTAAGAAAAGAACTTGGGAAGGACCGAAATCTAAATGGTCACAAATTCAAGATTGATGGAGTTCAATTAATTTTGTTTCTACTATACATTAAATTTACATAAATCAAGTTTTCCTATATTAAGGATAATAAAGAGTCCCAGATAATAAACCAATGATGATTAACCACTAATTTGGAACTGAGCTATTTAAAACTTGAAACCCATTTTGCCAAGGCAAAAAAAAAAAACAAAACTGGTTAAGCCAAGTGCAGGTTGAACAACAAAACCCATAATCCTGTGGTTCCCAATATCAATGGGAAATGAACTTCAAGTGCCAAATGCAGATGGAAGGATTACATAACTCTATGCCAAGAGGGCAAGGAAAGGAGTACCACCCCATCCACTGCTGCCAACAAGCTGCATGATTCCTGGCAGGATGCTTCTGAGTTTTCAGAGACGAAGTGTTGGCTGACATAAGTGTTTAGATATAACTTTCTTTGAGTGGGTGGTGTTTGTCCCATGTTAGGAAGAAGAAAGACACAAAGGACTGGAGCTTCTAGAACATCTCTTTCCATTAATGGTTATAGTTGAACGATGTGACCCTGCAAGGAGAACTATCAATAGATACTGTGGGGAAAGATCAGATATATCAAGGGTATGAAAATTCTCTTGCATCAGTGGACTACACTTTGAATAAAGAAAGAAGGAGTTTTTCCAGGGTAGGCGAAAGTATGGTGGGGTGGTAGCATACTGCTTGCAGACGATGCCTAGATATGAGTGTTGACTTGTCTACACCAGTAATCTCAAGTTATTTATAAGACATGTCGAGACCTAGAACAATGAATAAAGATGAACATATTGGGGTACAAAATAATTCACACCAAAGTTATTGGAATGTGGACTCTGTGGCAGATCAGTCAGATCTGGAGTTCATCTCTCTAATCACTTTGAGAAAAGGATGTACACGTTGATCAGGATTATAATCAGAATCACAATAGACCTATGCCTAAGCACACAAGAAAACAAAATCCTAAGTACGTATTTATATGAAGAAAAATCATATAATGCAATTATTAAATGCTTTCAATATATTTCAATATTTTAATATGTTCAATAGATAAAGTTCATTTCTTGGCAACTTTTATTGAATTAAATTGACTTAACATGTGCACTGGAAGTAAAATACAAAAAGAGGACAATATATTTTTTTAATAGATTTTTTTGATATGGACCACTTTTAAAGTCTTCATTGAATTTGTTACAGTACTGCTTCTGTTTCGTATTTTGGTCTTTTGGCCATGAGGCACGTGGGATCTTGGAGCCTTGACCAAGGATCGAACCTACATGGCTTGCATTGGAAGGTGAAGTTTTAGCCACAAGGCCTCCAGGGAAGTCACAACATTTTAAAAATTCTCTTATTTAGGTAATTTGATAATTTAGATATTTGATAACTCAGATAGAATTTCTGAACAATTTCAAAATCATGAAGTTTATTATATGTTTTTTTTAATATTATCATTTATGTCCAGGTGGCACTTCAAATACAGGTTTCTAACCCAACCCTTGGCTTTAGCAGGAACATTCTATAATTAATGAATATAAGAGAAAAGAATGATTGAGTGTCCAAGCCCACTCAAGTGGTTAATCTCATCATTTACACAATAAATAAATCTATTTGTGGCTATACTATAAACTTCTGTTTCAACCTTATGTTCTCTCAGAGTACTTCCCCTTTGCAGTCCCTCATGAGTGCCTTCTGATTTTCTGTCCTCTGTGATCTCTCACTGAGATCTAATAGATTCTAACAAATCTGATGGTCTGTATATAGTGATCTCATCCTAATGGTCACTCCTCCACATCTACTCCAATATTAATTCCTCTGCTCGCTTTCCTTAGAAACGCCTACTAGGAAACACATAGATGAGTTACTGAAATTTATGCAAGCTACTTTTCTTCAAACTACTATATACATTCTTCCAAGAGAGCTGGCAAAAATGAACATTCTTTCAGGTTATTTGTGAGGCAAGTATGGTGTTAGCCATGTGAAACAGCCATCATCATCCAAGGAAGATGATCTTAACTACTACTTTAAAATAACATAGTACCTTTCTTTTTCTTTTTTTAAAAGGCTTTAGAAGATTCTGGCACTCTCTAGGGACAAATGCTGCAGCAAAAACCAAAACTGGCTAATGTCTAAGAACCCTAAGAAGCATGAAAAGTTTATTCTTCTGTTCAGCTTTATAAGGTAACAGGCTCACAAGAAAGAAATCCAGATGCAGCCTGGAATGTACAACTAACTTAGTTACATTGGTTGCATTTTATGCTAAACATGTCTATAATATTATTAATACACCACTCTACATTTCTACAGTTGTAAAGTCTTAATCATAATAACAGAATGCCTGTGCTTTACTTACATAAGTGGAATTAGCATTTCCATATGAACTGGAAATGCAGAATTGTTAATACTTCTCCTTAGGATTCCTGCTCTGACATCCTCAATGATTTCATCATAATTTACCCATATTCAAGTATCTGGTTTATGCTCATAAGCATGGCACTATCTCGTGTGAATTTCCTTCAGAACGTGGCTCCTTTGAATACAATAGCTTCATTTGCATGTGTCTCTGTGCCTAACGAAATCAATCAGCTTCGAGTCAGTTAAATATTTTTCAAATCTTTACTATAGAACCCTCAGTAGTTAGAGCATTCAAGCCATATTCTGCACAATTAAAAATTGTTCTTTCATGGTTTGCTTTTAGCTCATGCCTTTGTGGTTCATTTGTCTTCTGCTTCTATTTGCACTCATTCTCTTTTCGTAGGTATTAGTGCTTAGATTTGTCCAAGTTTGGTCTTTGAGATTCTTGAGCAGCTGTTTTGGCTCTTCCCCACCAACAAACTAACTTTCATAGATAAACAATTACTTCATAGACACATACTCACTAGCCCTTGGACCTCCCTCTTTTTGAGGCTACCCACTCTGCCACCATGCACAAGGAGGTGGCAGTTGCCAAGTAAAGCTGCATCTCCTCTTTCTGAGCTGCCCCTCACATGGGAAGAGCACTGCAACATCTGGAAAGATAGTGGTAGCAGCACCTTCAATACAGCAAGATGTTAGTTGGAGCAGGTAACCAGCCAATCATACCTTCTATTTGTGGTTGTGGCAGTGACTAGATTCCTACAACCAGAGAATAGGTCAAGGAGAAAAGAGGAAGAGTGGAGGCAGGTGTGTAATCCCATATACTGACATGTCCAGTAAGTTTATGATCCATTCATCTACTCAATACACTTTTATGAATCAAGAGAGGCCAAGACTCTGTTTTCATAGAACTTTCACAGAACGTACATCCTTGATGCAGAGACAGACACTAAACAAGTAAATACATATTAATGTTATTTTGGAGAGTAAATGCCATGGACACAAATATTTGTGATAGAGAGAAAATGGCATGAAGGTGTAGTGAGGGGAACATACATCCTGAAATGTAAGGAAGCAGCCATGCACAATTGGCAAAAAGACCTTTCTTGATAAAAGAAATGGCACGTGCAAAGGCCCTGGGCAAGAATGGGTACCTCATACACCAGGAACCGAACAAGAATAATACACTGGCCTGCATCTTGTGTGTATGTTATAGGAGGTAGCTGGAAAAGCAGATGAGGTTAGAAATTGAGGTCAGAGCATCCTGAAGAGATTCCAAGGTGAGAAATTCAGGTTTTTGTTCAGTGACTTGATGGATCAGTAAAAAGATTTTAAGCAAGGGATCGTCATGATCTGATTTACATTTTAGAAATACCATATGGACAAAGGACTGTAGAAGGACAATAATGGAAGCAAGGAGACAGAAGGAAATCTTAGTCATCCAGTGTCAGTTGGCTTGGGCAAAGATAGAAGTAAGAATGGAGAGAAGGCTGAGTTAACCAGGATTGCTCATGATGGTAAGACTCCCCCCACTAGGCCATGTTCTATCACAAGTGATCAACAGTTTCCACATTCCAGCCTTCTCTGTTGCTGAACTAGAGCAGTTCTGGCGTTCCCTTGCAGGAAGCTGCCACTCATCCAATAAGAACTGACAGAATACCAACCAGATTGTCATTTATACCAAATAGAGAAAAAAATAAAATAAACAAAAACCATGTCCCAGTTGGTGCTTTTCTTCAGATATAAACTTTACTTCCCCTTTATATGGTTATTAGATGTTAATTGTCAGTGTAAGAAAATATTTTGTTACAGATTAAGAAGTGCCTAACAAGATAAGCAGACGCTATTAAATTGCTAAACTTTGCTAAATATTCTCTTCCATACCTAATATCTCTATTTATTTAGCAGGCAATAGCTATCCTGCTAAATCTAAATGGAATGCCTAGTTAAATATCTCGAGGCTGTAAATCATGTAAATAACACTAATATGTTTTCTCGAGAGTTTACTGACAATATTGAGCTGCAGGGCAAGTCTAGTGTTAGGGCATTACATTATTCAAAGGGTCCCAGAAGTTTGCCTACTTAAAGGTATCTTTCTTTACTGTCTGTAAATCACATTCTCAGCCCTCTTTGCTTTCAGTAGTGAAGGTAGGAGCACTGCTCTATGAGAAGAGGATTCACAAGATGTATCTCATCATTCACATTATCATGTACAAAACAATTCATTGAAATAATCAATATTTTTGATGTCTACCATATGACAGGCACTGTGCTAAGCTCTGGGGAAATAATAATGTCCAAAATTGACTCGCTGCCCTAATGCAATCTGATGAAGTGTATGCCACAGAAGGGCTTCGGCTTCCCTGGTGGCTCAGTGGTAAAGAACCCACTTGCCAATGCAGGTTTGATTCCTGGGTCAGGAAGATTTTCTGGAGAAGGAAATGGCAACCCACTCTAGTATGCTTGCCTGGAAAAATCCCATAGACAGAGGAGCCTGGTGAGCTACAGTCTATGGGGTCGCAAAGAGTCGGACATGACTTAGCGACTAAACAACAACAATGCCACTGAAAGCCCCTCCTAGAGCAGGGCCAGTCATGCTCACTGTACAGTGATAGAGCAGGCCTTCCAAATCTGTTCTCCACCATAAAGAAGGACCAAAATTAGTCACCACCCATGCCCAGTCCTCTCTGGTGTTGAGAAATAATGCAAAATAGTAAAATTCAGGGTTCTTATCTTCACAAACCCAGGAACACATACCCAAGATGGAGAAGGAAAGTGAGTACACATTGAACAGAGAATAATATGGATCAGTGAGTAATTGAGAACTGTGTTATAAGAGAGCAGAATCTCAACACAGTGCTGGTTCAGAAGAGGTGATCAGGAAGGAGGCTTCCTGGAGAAAAATTGGTATTTTAAGTAATCATTGGCACACATGTAAGAGGAGGGTGGAGGAAGGCCACATCTATGCATGGCCATGAGAACACACATAAAACAAAGAATGGAAGCGGAGGAAGATGCCCCTGACTAGCAAGGACGAGGAGAGAGAGAAGGCTGGAGAGAGGCACTGAGTCAGGAAGAGATTCGAATGCCTGAGTGAAGATTCACACCCCACCTTATCATCCACTACTTAGAAGTCTACATTAGACTACAGAGAAGTGAGAGGAGACACTGATCTCTTCGGGAGTTATTTTGGCAACGGGAAATTAGAGGTCAGAAGGAAGATGAAGTCGAGCAAGTAGACAGGAGACTAATAAAGTTCTTAGTGTCGTGATGAGAAAGGTATTATTGATTATATAGACTATTGCTCTCTAATAATGAGGAGGGATGAGCTCCTTTCCTTAGAGACTTTACATTAGTGGGAAAGGTAAGTTGTAGGAAAGTATGTGGAGGTAAAGATAGAAAATAGAATGAAAAATGACTGATTTTTTGGTAAGTTGGGGTCAGTAAGGGTCTTGACAAACATGATAATGAGTGTGGCTTTATTCTATATGCAAAGAAGAGCCATTGAAAGCTTTGAGTAAGCGAGTGACATAATCAGACCTGTGCTTTAAAAAGATGACTAACTGGCAATGGAGTCAAAGAAGGACTGGGACAAGTCAAAGTCAGGAAGACCAGTTATAAAGTTTCTGAAATAAGACAGGCAAGAGATGATAGAAGCAGGCCACGGGGCAACAGCATTAGAGAGAGGGAACAGGGTGATGATTTTCAGAGAAGTTCACAGGGGACTGATGGGATTTGCCAACTGTTTGGTTATGGAGGTTGAAAAAGGACAGGCAAAATAGTCTTCTCCTTTTTGTTATTGCGGTTGGAGATCCACGCTGATAACATGGGAAAGTTGAGTTAAGAAGCTAGTTTGGGAGAAAATTTAGAAATTCTACTTTTAGATTTCTGGATTGGTTCCTAAACTGGTACTCAAATAGCCTATACCTCCAGATGGACATGCTTAGGAAATTGTCACATGAATGACATTCTTCACAAGGAGAGCTCTCTCTGAGTTCTGTGATAAACCAAGCCCCAAATCAAGATCCTCCCAGCATATTTTTCCTTGTGTTTTCTTTCTTTTTCTCCTGACTTAAATATGCAAATGTAGCACTGAGTAAGTAACATTTTCTAATAATATGAATCTCATTTTGATTTTTTGAAAACATGTACACAGAGTAGCTAACTGATTCTGTTTCAAGAAGAAATATAATCTGAACTTGTCTCCTCTGCTGGTGGCACATTGAGGTATCATGGGTCTTTTTAAACCAGAGTAATACTAGAAAGAAAAAAAAAGTCTAATAATAATTTGAAATGCACAAATCTGGGACTTTGCAGTCCACCATGCATAGTGACACACGTAATTTTACACTTTATTTTCACTGCAACCCTGTGAGATATATAGTACAAGTATTATTACACCACTTGTCAGAAAACGCTTTGAGACTGCCAGCCATTAAGCTCTCATGTGAAATTAGAGATATTAAAGGAAAATCAGGAAGTATATGTAATTAAAATAATTGCATAATGTTATAGCTGCAAAAGACCCAGAAGATCTTCTTGCACAGTCCCCTCATTTTGCAGCTGAAACACAGAAACTTATTAGAGTTTACATGGTTATTTAGGATCACTGAGATTAGTATTCAGAGAGCACAGCTCTCAAAAAGTGCTCTATCTATTGTACCATGCTGCCTGACTAATAATGTCAGGATGTTAATCCTTTACATTATAGCTGAAACATGTACACAAATAGATGAGATTAGAAATGTCTATTTCTCTAAGGCCAGCTGCACATTGTATCCAATCAATCCACAGCTATGTTAAACTTATAAGCAAGTAAGAAACAAAAACAAAATTAATGTCCATCAGTTGGATAAACAGATAATAAGGCAAAGACCAGTCCTCAATTAGCTATTTCAATAGATTTCTGCTCAGTCAAGTCTGGAGCTCTAGAACCATAGGCAAGGCTTGAGATGAATTTTTAGGGCTGCCAGAATATTATAGATTGTTAGCAGAAGAATTGGCGTGGAGTTCCTTACCCAATAACTTTCTGGGACATTCTTTTCTTCTTTGTATGTCCTCAGTAAACAGTCTACCACAGTTCTCTGGCTATTCACCCGACAGTATACTTTCCAAACTCATCTCCATCCTTAATGGATATTCCCATTCTCTCTTGGCAGAAAAGACAAAAGCTAATTAAGATAATTTATACCTGTGTGTAAGTGACTGGTAAATTCCAAACTCTGAAGAATATTGCACAAGAGTAGCCTCCCAAACCCAATTAATCTCTAATAGGTGAAATATGTAGAAAAGATATTTTTGAATGGGAGAGTACTTTCATAACTCTTATTTCTTATTGGCAAGAGATAATGACCTTTGGGCCAAAACTGTGAAAGTACCTTAAGAGATCTAAAATTAAAATTAAAAACATAATCCACATGATCTTTACTCATTAAATCATAATATCTCTTCATACAGGAAAAAAAAAGCTTAAACCATTGTGCCTATTATGCATCTGGTCCCATCACTTCATGGCAAATAGATGGGGAAACAGTACAAACAGTGAGACTTTACTTTCAGGACTTCCCTGGTGACTCAGAGGTTAAAGCCTCTGCCTGCAATGTGGGAGACCTGGGTTTGATCCCTGGGTCAGGAAGATCCCCTGGAAAAGGAAATGGAAACCCACTCCAGTATTCTTTCCTGGAGAATCTCATGGACGGAGGAGCCTGGCGGGCTACAATCCATGGGGTCACAAAGACTTTACTTTTGGGGGCTCCAAAATCACCACAGATGGTGAATGCAAGCCATGAAATTAAAAGATACTTGCTTCTTGGAAGAAAAGTTATGACCAACCTAGATAGCATATCAAAAAGCAGAGACATTACTTTACCAACAAAAGTCTAGTCAAATCTGTCGGAGAAGGCAATGGCATCCTATTCCAGTACTCTTGCCTGGAAAATCCCATAGACGGAGGAGCCTGGTAGGCTGCAGTCCATTGGGTCATGAAGAGTCGGACACGACTGAGCAGCTTCGCTTTCACTTTTCACTTTCATGCATTGGAGAAGGAAATGGCAACCCACTCCAGTGTTCTTGCCTGGAGAATCCCAGGGATGGGGGAGCCTGGTGGGCTACCGTCTATGGGGTCTCACAGAGTCGGATATGACTGAAGCAACAGCAGCAGCAGCAGCCAAACCTGTGGTTTTTCCAGTAGTCATGTATGGATGTGGGAGTTGGACTATAAAGAAAGCTGAGCAGTGAAGAACTGATGCTTTGTGCTGTGGTGTTGGAGAAGACTCTTGAGTCCCTTGGACTTCAAGGAGATCCAACCAGTTCATCCTAAAAGAAATCAGTCCTAACTATTCATTGGAAGGACTGATGCTGGAGCTTCAATACTGTGGCCACCTGATGGGAAGAACTGACTCATTGGAAAGGACCCTGATGCTGAGAAAGATTGAAGGCAAGAGGAGAAGGGGACAACAGAAGATGAGATGGTTGGATGGCATCACTGACTTGATGGACATGCATTTGAGCAAGTTCCAGGAGTTGGGGATGGACAGGGAAGCCTGGCATGCTGCAGTCCATGGGTCGCAAAGAGTCACACGTAACTGAGTGACTGAACTGAACTGAACTGATTATACCTATTAAAAAATTTTATGCAAGTAATAGATATTGGTTGAAAACAGAAAAATGATAATACAGCAAATTTTTATATAATATACATACACAAATATAAACAATATGGAGAATTCCAAATATACACAATTTCCAATACACTTGGTAAATATTCCCATTACCCATATCCAACAACTCATCAGATAGAATTTTCATATAACATTTTTCTTCATTAACAAAATCAAAATGAGGGTCTTTTTGTCTTCAGTGGTGTTCTCCTTTTCTACTGCAAGAAAGCATGACAGAGTATTGATCTTAGGATAGAGTCAGGTTGGTTAAGTGGCTAAAGGAGCATTTTGCGATGTTTGGAAGCACTGAGAATGAGCTGATACCAGTAATATTGGCTGTTTCAGAAAAAACAGATTATAGTTAGAGCTGTGATAAGAGGAAATATCTAGCTTGGATATAAGGGCCAGGTGGTTTTGGTAGGAAGGATGATAGAGAAAATGATAAGCAGGTGTGAAGACTTGGATTGTGACAGCCCTAAGTGAAAAAGAGGGAGTGTGAGCCAATATTGACAATGAGAGAAGAAAATGTATAAGGAAGTAAAGGGAATCTTGCAAGCTGACCTATTATCTCTTAAATAGGATTTTTATTCATCTGTGGATATGATACAGTTTCTGTATATAGCAATTGAGTAAAATTATGTTTCTTGGAAAAAATGATCACTTTTAAGGAGTAATGCTGCTGCTAAGTCACGTCAGTCATGTCCGACTCTGTGCGACCCCATAGATGGCAGGCCACCAGGCTCCCGTCCCTGGGATTCTCCAGGCAAGAACACTGGAGTGGGTTGCCATTTTCTTCTCCAATGCATGAAAGTTAAAAGTGAAAGTGAAGTCACTCAGTCGTGTCCGACTCTTCATGACCGCATGGACTATAGCCCACCAGGCTCCTCCATCCATGGGATTTCCCAAGCAAGAGTACTGGAGTGGGGTGCCATTGCCTTCTCTGTAAGGAATAATACTACCTGATAATTCACCTCTTTGCACCCCTAACAACCTGGGTTACATTAGTTTTGGTTTTCAATATTATTAGCAATGACTTTTTATTATTTAATTAAATACAAATTTATTGATCACCTACTATGTAATTGGGCATTCTGAAAGATCTAAGGGAAGCATTCAGTATAGTCTCTATAATAAGATGCTTTGTAATAAGAAATTTCAACATTGTTGGGAAAAGATCATCAAATGGACTGGTGAATGATTCAAAAATTGTATATAATTAAGCCTGCAATTTTGAGTAAAGTGTCCTAAATACAAAGACATTCAAACATAAGAAGATCACTTTAACCTTCTATGCATCAATTAGGATGTTATACAGTGAGGTCATAAAGAAGCCCAGGGAAAGATTCTGCTCTCAAAGAGTGAACGGCTGGGAAAGAAATACAAGTAGTTAAGCAATGACAATAATTATAAACTATACAAGCACCTCCATTTTACTGTGTCCACACAAAAGATACCATCTAATCCAGACTGGAAAGATGGTTTTCTGAAAGAGATGGCACCTGAGTTTGTCCTAAAAGAGAAGATAAGACTTGGGGAGGCGTCCTTAGGGATATTTTGGATGTATACAGTTAGAAATGAGTGTAGGGTAAAATTGAGGAGGGCTAACAAAAGGATAAATGACAAATTAGGAGCCACATCTGGGAGCAAAGCACTTGGGCAGGGAAGAATGGGTCCCCAAGCAGAGAGGAACCATGCTGGGAGTAGTAGGAAATAGTGATTCAAAGGTTTTAAAAGGAAAGAAGGGAGAAATCAAGTGGGTGAGGGGACTAATTCCTCCTAATCACCTGGTCTGCCATTTGGTTAGCTGTCCCCGGTGGCTCAGGTGACAAAGAATCTGCCTGCGATGAGGGAGACCTGGGTTCAATCTCCGAGTTGGAAAGATTCCCTGGAGAAGGAAATGGCAACCCACTCCACTCTTCCTGCCTGGAAGATCTCATGGACAGAGGAGCCTTGCAGGCTAAGTCCATAGGGTCACAAAGAGTTGGACACGACTGAGCAACTAAGCACAGTTCAGCCCTGGAGGGATTGCGCTCCTTCATGGATTCGGCTGCGTCAGCGCAATCGGTATGAGTTACCCAGATGTGCATAGTTCAGAAGGAAAAGTTCCGGAAGGAAACCATATGATCCTTTTCATATGAATGCTTATATTTAAAATTACTCGTAAAGACACCACTAATTGTTCTCTAATGTCCACTCTAAAAATGTGATCTGCACTTTGGAACATGTCTAAAATACACATAACACCTAGGCTAAAGTGGACCTTCCTAAAGTTTGTCCTAAATTTCTGTTTAATATAACTCTTGTTTTTAAACTAGTTCTCACTAGATCTCATCTTCAAAGTCTTAGAGAGTTCAAAATATTCCAGCCTATCCTATACTCACTGAATTTGATTGTTCATCATGACCCTTTGCCCTTGATTTTCTTAAACCTTTATTCTAATCTATTTCTAGCTCAGATCAGACCATTAAAAAAAAATCTGTACTTTCAAAATGCATTCTGAATATCAAATAAAGTGATAGAATAGTTTTTCTAATGATAAATAAATAATGAGCTTTATGTTGGGAATGCTAGATTTGTTTAAATATTAAAGAAGAAATTTACAAAAGATAGTTATAAATATGGAGCAGGGCTTTAATAAAGGATCCAGTAGTGAAACCAGATTAGGGGCATAATCAGGATATAGGTGAGAGCTGAAATGCATGTGCCTGTGTGTGTGGGAAATAAAAAGAAGAGTCTAAGAGCTGCACTTTGGGTAAGGTTTGCCATGTTGGAGCAAGCAAACAAGGAAGAAGCAAGGAAGTTGTTCCTGGAAAAGAGCAGGTCCGGAATGCATCTCCTTTCATCTGTAGAGCACAAAGTGCTTTTACATTCATTTGTCTTCACTTGACACCCTATTGTACTCCAGAGAGCTCTTTGAGAGAAAGTTTTATAAATGGCAGGTATTAAGATAATAAACATAAAAATAATAACAGATATTTAAGACCCTTTAAATAGAATGAGAGTGCTGCCTGTATTCATCACTAAGTGGTTTGGATCGATATCAAAGGATAATGAGAACTCAGGGTAGAGCAAGCATAGGACATCTCTATGTATGCAATGAGGTGATAAACACCCTGAAGGAGAGGGGTGGTCTCCTCTCCAAACATTGCCTCTGCCTTATCCAGAGCTCCATTAGGCCTGACACTAATTCAACAGATGATTAGAGAGATTCATCAGCAGATGAATAGAGAGATGATTGCTACATGTATAATGGGATTTCCATGTTCCCAAGAGAAATTCCAACAGCACAGGCCCTAACTTCATCATTAGCAGATGATGGACCTTTATGAAAGGAATGGTTTAAATACATGTTTGATGTTTTATGGTAAACAACTGAAATGAAATCTATTCCCTAAAATGCCATTTTATAATAGTTACTCCAGTGTGCAAATATAGTTTGAGATTCTGTTGTTACTCAAGCATTTCACAAATGAAAAAAATTACCTTTGGTAACTAACACTAAATCATAATTTTCCCCAAGAAACATTTAGCATATAATTTGAAAAGCTATGGAACATTAGACACACCCCACACACACATACAGGCACACATGCAAAAATATTTTCACCACAAAAGTGTCAAAAACTGGACAGTTGGTGACTTATTATCCAGATACCTTTCAGTCCAATAACTCAGTACAATGCAACTATGTAACTGGCAGAATCTAAATTTCAGGTTTGCTTCTCAGTCATGCTCACGTGCCTGCAGATGAGGCAAATGAAGTACCAGAGACCTGAAGACTGAAACCTTGAACTCCAAGTCTTGGAGAGATGTTTACAGAAGGAAGGCTAACATGTCTGGTGCTATCTCTGGAATTACATGTGGATTCTGAGCTCAAGTTTTCATATTTGACAAATGCAAATCCTACAGATAATCAGATATGAGTATGAGATTTAGTACATCCTTACTGTATTTTTAGCCATTTCATTCTGTCACCTGGAACTCGGGGCTCTGTGCAGCACTGATCCTTTATCATCTCCTCTTGCCTAGGCAAAGCCAGACAGAGTGTTATAATGTACTATATGTCAATGTCCCAACTCTTAGCCACGCCTTTCCTTGCCTGAATTTTAAGGGGAAAAAAGTGTCCTTAATTTCTAGAGAAAAAATGAAAATTTATAATCCAAGATTTTTGTGTTACCAAGTAGTAAACCAATTCAAAACAAAGAGATGTTTAACTTGCTATTATTTTTCCTATTGATGAGACTCTAAAATGTTTCCTTTACATGAAACAAAAAACAGGCTAGCTTAGATCACTTCAATAAGCTATTCTTATATGCCCTAAGTCATGATTTTAGATCACACAGGTTTAGCTGTAGTCCCCATTTTCATTAGATGGGGCCATAGCCAGCATGAATCTAGTCCTTTCATCTTAAAAATGGAATAACTGGGATCCAGATATTTTAAAAGTCTTGTGCAAGGTCACACAATCAGTTTAGTTCAGTCTCTCAGTTGTGTCCGACTCTTTGTGACCCCATGAATCGCAGCTCGCTAGGCCTCCCTGTCCATCACCAACTCCTGGAGTTCACTCAAACTCATGTCCATCGAGTCGGTGATGCCATCCTGTCATCTCATCCTCTGTCGTCCCCTTCTCCTCCTGCCCCCAATCCCTCCCACCATCAGAGTCTTTTCCAATGAGTCAACTCTTCACATGAGATGGCCAAGTACTGGAGTTTCAGCTTTAGCATCAGTCCTTCCAAAGAACACCCAGGGCTGATCTCCTTTAGAATGGACTGGTTGGATCTCCTTGCAGTCCAAGGGACTCTCAAGAGTCTTCTCCAACACCACAGTTCAAAAGCATCAATTCTTTGCCGCTCAGCTTTCTTCACAGTCCAACTCTCACATCCAAACATGACCACTGGAAAAACCATAGCCTTGACTAGATGGACCTTTGTTGGCAAAGTAATGTCTCTGCTTTTCAATATGCTATCTAGGTTGGTCATAACTCTCCTTCCAAGGAGTAAGCATCTTACAATAGATTCTAGGAAATCCAGGATGAGAACACATTTCTTATTCTCACTTCAAAACTCTGATTGACATATGCTGAGAGTACAAAAGGGAACATATATGAGTGCATAAGTGTATGTTCATCGTGTGCATGCCTTTGTTTAGGCTGTTTCCTTGGGTAGAATATCCCTGCCCCCTGCCCCCATTCCCTGCTCATGATTTTTCTTTATACTGCAAAGCCTTACTCCTTAATCAAAACCCAGTTCAAACACCATCTCTTTCCACCTTCCTGATTCATCTCAGGAAGTGCCCACTGCTTTACCTTTCCAGAAAGCAGTTGAGTCATTTGGGTAGCACAACTGTCAAACACACCGTAGTTTGCTAAAAATACATCAGCCTATTCACTGGAGTAGATTATGAACTATTATCATTACATCATGAATTACTTAAGGATAGGAATCATAGCCTCCTTGCCTTGGAATGCATGGTGCCTAGAGCTAGTACTTAATGATGGTAAGTCCTTTAGAGGTGGTTGTATTGATAGAAATGGCTTGATTTAATTTATACCAAATGGTCTTAGTCTTCAGAGTAAATTCTCTAACTAAGAATTGTACTGTTGCTGTAGGCATCATACTACACTTTACTCAAATATAGGACTTACCTTTAATAAGTACTTTGTGGGATGTTAGGGGTAGACCAGGTACTGTGTTTTCAGCAGCTACACTGATCTATGCCCACACTTTGATAACCTAGATGAAATGGATCACATCCTTTAAAAACAGAAACAACACTGGCATGTCCATTTCCTACTATGTCTTATTTCTGAAGAAACAGTAACTTCTCATAAGCTATTGAAACCTTCTTGTGTGAAGACATTTCTCAGCCATTTATAGCTATTCTGTTAAAGTCATCAGAGATAAACTGAAATTTCAGGCCTCATCTTAAGTGGGTGATGCTTCAGGAATGATCTGTTCACTAGCCTAAAGAAATGCTACTAGGGAATATCTAAATGTTCATATCTATTACTGCTGCTGCTGCTGTTGCTAAGTCGCTTCAGTCGTGTCCAACTCGACTGAAGCCCCATAGACAGCAGCCCCTGGGATTCTCCAGGCAAGAACACTGGAGTGGGTTGCCATTTCCTTCTCCCGTGTATGAAAGTGAAAAGTGAAAGTGAAGTCGCTCAGTCTTGTCCAACTTTTCGCTACCCCATGGACTGCAGCCTAGCAGGCTCCTCCGTCCATGGGATTTTCCAGGCAAGAGTACTGGAGTGGGTTGTCATCGCCTTCTCCGATATTTATTTATATGGGACCATAAATAGATTATTTAGAGATGGCTACAATTTTGGAATATGTGAACAAGGTCTATGAGGACAAGACAAAAAAGAGCTAGCTATCTAGTTCAGCCATGTCTCCAGAGCCTGACTGTGGCAGTTCATTCATGCTAAGCTCTATGTCCAGACCTCCTTGGACTGAAATATGACAGATATTGACCAGAGGAAATTAGATGATCACTCACAGTTTGCCCTGTTTTAACAAGTAAGGACATGTCTGTCTTGTCTTTTGTCTGTTGCCACCTTTTCTCTCATCTTCCCTACACTTTGAATTCATATTCAGTATAGTTCTTAAAATGTCCCTTCTTTGAATACCTTTATCATTTTAAAAACAATACCATTTTTTCCCCTTACCTTTACCTCATATCCTCCAATGGACCATAAAAAATGGAACTTGAAAATTTAAAAGCATCCAGTATATGTACTAAAAACTTTTCTCTTTTGCTGTTGTTGTTATTCTTAATTTCCCATTTCAAAGGTTCCTAAGTGCTCTAATTGGGATTATTCAAATATGAAAAGAGTAAACTAATCCTAAATATTTACCTTTGAAAAAAGGAACAAAAAAGGAGCCAGGTACTACGCTAAGTTCTGGGGCAATTTTTGAAAAAGACAAAGCCCCTGTCCTCAAGAATACCATACTGTAGTCAGTAAGACAGACATACACACAAATTACTTTTTAGCTTACATGTGATCTTAGACTGAATTTCAAATTTTGTTCCGTAAGTCACTGGCTCATGGAAATTCAAAGATTCCCACTCTGCATTTTGAAATATTAAATGAGACAAAGAATGGAATATTAAATAGGAATACTAAATTGGGAACATAAGGTAATCCTTCTAGACCTTTATTAAAATTGGCATAGATTCTGAAGACTTGAGACAGTAGTGAGAAGGAGGAGATTTGGAGAGGTTCTAAAACAGAGCCCTCAAAATGATTAAAGCAGTTAGAAAAATCAGCAGATGTCCATGAGTTTGGAGCCAAGCAGATATTGTTGGATCAAATCAGGAACTGCCCAAAGGCCTTAGGAAAAAAATTCTGTAATGTTTTTAAACCACGAATCCTACCACAACTTCATTTTATTGACACTGCCTTAATCAGCCCCAGGTTAGCTCAATTCTCTTCTGAGCCCCTTTCTGTAAGGTCGGGCTTGCCTCATTCCTAAAACCATCTCAACAGAGAAAGGATGTGATGGTTGTTGGTTTCTTTACTGCCATTCCTTCACCCTCTAGACTCAGTGGCCCACCCATGAGTTCTGTCCTTCCATTAGATTTCTCTTCTCCCTGCTTTATACTTTCAAGAGAAACTTCACAGCCAGTCAGTCCTGAAATCCAGCATATCACATGCAGAACCCAATTAAACTGCCAGTAACTAGATGCTCTGAGCCTTCTGCAAGGTGGAAATTTCTCATAATATTGTGTATTTATGTATATATATTCTAACAGTACTATAACATTTAAATAGCACTGTGTACATATACATACATATATTTTATGTATATATAAAACCAGGTGCCAGATGCTAGAGGTACAAGAAAGAAGTAGATATAATTCTAATCTCATAGTTTAGTAGAACAGGATATATTACTCAAACTAACACATTAGCACACTAGAAATTTGGATGCTGCAATAGTCATCTGCAGGAGGAAGAGTGAAGACACAAAGGTGGGACTGATTAAGTGTTCTCAAGGTTGCTGAACAGGGCAAATAATTTCAAGAAAAACCTTCTGGTTAAAGGGATTATAGTGAAAGCGTTAGCCATGCAGTCGTGTCTAGCTCTGTGCGACACCATGGACTGTAGCTTGCCAAGCTCCTTTGTCCATGGAATTCTCGAGGCAAGAATACTGGAGTGGGCAGCCATTCCCTTCTCCAGGGGATCTTCCTGAACCAGGAATCGAACCTGGGTCTCCCCCACTGCAGGCAGATTCTTTACTGTCTGAGTCACCAGGGAAGCCCAAAAGGGATGCTGGAACTAATATTTTTAAAAATTAAGAAGAGGAAGGAAAAGAAATATATGCATTGTTCTACTCGGTTGGTACTACAAGCCGTTTACCATGTCCAGAAGGAAGTTTATCTATAGAAAATCTAGAGAAATACACAGGAGTCAAACACAAAGGGTTTGTACTGACTCTTATCAGCAACCAAACATGAACAGAATGATGATGTTAGGAAATTACATACACAATCATATAGGCCGCACTTCTGCACAGACTCATCATACACACTTCACATATACTATACACTGCATTTTCTTTCTAGATTGTTGTTATTCAGTTTCTAAGTTGTGTCTGACTCTTTGTGACCCCTTGGATGGTAGCCTGCCATCCTCTGTCCATAGGATTTCCCAGCCAAGAATACTGGAGTGGGTTGCCATTTTCTTCTCTGGAGGATCTTCCCAATTCAGGGACCAAACTCAGGTCTCCTGCATTGCAGGTGGATTCTTTACTACTGAGCCACTGAGTAAGCCCCTTTCTAGATTCAGAGGTGTAATGTCACTTATTTGTCCAAATTAAATACTCATTTTAGGGTCTGGCTCAGTTCTGGCCAAAGAACCTGAAATAATAAAAAGTAGAATTTAAATGCTTCCTTCTGTTTTCTCCCCAAATCTCTAAACTTAGTATGTATTCTTTTCTTCTCTTGCACTTCTTCATAACACATACATACCACACACAGACACACACACACACACACACAAAGAAAAGTCAAAGGGAGACTAGAAAAGACAGACGGACAGAACAAAAGGGAAGAGACAATCCATGAGACCTTCAACTGCTTAGGTAAGGAGGTGAAAAGAATTAGGATTCTAGTTCCTCTTACTCATCATTTGTTCCATCAGATATTAGCCATAAAATAAGCCTGCTCTCCAAGATTATCAAACACACTAAGTGAGATTTCAGCTAAATGTCTAATTTACAGCCCTGAGCCAGGGCATCTGATCTGAAAACCAACAGAAGTGGGTGCTATAGAAACTTTTCAAGATTAAAAAATTATTTGAAGAATGAGTCACATGGGCTTGTTACTATATCAACAATATTCAGATACAAAGAAAAGTCAAAGGGAGACTAGAAAAGACAGACGGACAGAACAAAAGGGAAGAGACAATCCATGAGACCTTCAACTGCTTAGGTAAGGAGCTGAAAAGAATTAGGATTCTAGTTCCTCTTACTCATCATTTGTTCCATCAGATATTAGCCATAAAATAAGCCTACTCTCCAAGATTATCAAACACACTAAGTGAGATTTCAGCTAAATGTCTAATTTACAGCCCTGAACCAGGGCATCTGATCTGAAAACCAACAGAAGTGGGTGCTATAGAAACTTTTCAAGATTAAAAAATTATTTGAAGAATGAGTCACATGGGCTTGTTACTATATCAACAATATTCAGATAATAGCTGTCAGAAGACTACCATATAAGTGTGTTTTCCCACCCGAAGAAGCATTTCTCCATTTGTTGTCTCAACTCCATAGCCCATCTAGCAGTGCTTTTTCAGACCTCTGGGATAGTTCAAACTTGGAAACTGAAATTTCAGCCTTAAACAAAAAGTGAAGTGTTTAGGATTGTCCCAAAACTTTTAAATGTCCAACAGTAGCAATCCTACTCTACAACTCAAGAAAGAGTTCTATGAACATTTTTGGAAAAGTACTGCTTTTGTTTTAAATTTTTATTGGAATATAATTGATTTACATTGTTGTGTTAGTGTTAGGTATACAGCAAGGTGAATCAGTTATACGCATACATATATCCACTCTTTTCTAGATTCTTTTCCCATATAGGTCATCCCAGAGTTACAGAGTATTGAGTAGGTTCCTTCTGTTATACAGTAGTTACTTATCAGACTGGGATTGATGATAAATTCATAGGAAAGGCAGGGGACTCCCTCAGTACCTAGCCCTCACACCCACCCTTTACCTGCGGTTGCAAAAGGTTGAATGAACCTGGTCAGATGTCTGTCAAGGTATCTCTTGTTATGAGTGGGTCACTGAATTCAATATTTCCCACTACAAACCTCACTGAATCATTGAGGAAAGGGAGATGGAATGGAAAAAAGTTAGAGTGAAAAAAACAGCAGAAATTAAATCCCTCACAACATGTTGCTGGGGTATGTTGAGGTGGATTGCCCCTCTAGGTTGTAAACTTGCCAGACTGCATTGGCTATCAAGGAATATATATAGTTCTGTCTTCTGATCCAAGTTATTTTCATGCAGTATTGTCACAGTTCCTCTTCCTACTCTATTTATACAACTGTTTTTTAGAACAGTATTGATTTTGGGGACATTAATTCCCCATGAACTAATCTTTCTTTTATAGTGAATATTGTTTCTAGATGTTTGTTTTCAAACCAGTCAGTCAACAATAAGCTTAGTTGACAATCACCTACCTTTTCCATCAGAGTAAATTTTTAACATACAATTTAGTTCTCTTCTCAAGGGAATTCAAACTTCTCTAGGAGTGTCTGAATCTCAAACACAAAAATGATACCATTAGAAAGACCATAAGATGCCATCTACTTCCCCGGTTTTCAAACTAGGATTCTCCAAATTCTTGGATTTTTAAACAGGTGACCCAGGGCCACAGTGTGGAGTGGGAGTAAAGAGAATGTCAAGAAAGTTTTCAACAAAAGAAACAAGACTCTAAGCCGCTTTCGTACACTGGGTTCCACTTTCAATTTTATCTGATAAAAATCTTTCTGTTAGTGGATGAGAAGTTCCAGTCTGAGAGAGATTCAGTAGCTTGTTGCAGATCACTCAGCTGGTGACACAGCTGGAATCTGAACCACATCTCCAGAGGAGCCCTCAGCTATTCATCCGTCACTCTACACCCAACCCTTTCAATTCCTCTTTCCATCCCGTTGACATCTGCTTATTCTCTTTTAAAAATTATCCCATTCTCCTATCTCCATTCAAGGACTTTATAGTTGTGTTTAGAGCAGTCAATTTCTCTTTATATTTTACTCAATACTGTTTTCTCCTCAATTCTGAGAGTCATAGTCTACCACCAGAAGACAAAAGGGGCCATCAATATCCCTAGTAATACTAAATCTTCCACACTAATAACATTTTATTTAGAGACTTTCAACTTTAATAGATTCACACACTAACAATATTGGTATAAACTCAAATATCTTTATGAAGCACACGAAGTGGGTATAAAAACTCCAACCAGAAACAAGCAACATCATGTCAGAAGGTTCACAGCTACAAAGAACCACAAGCAGAGCTGGAGTCCTGTTTCCCAGTCTCCTCTCTTTCCACTTGACCATGCCAAATAAAGAGGATTGGGTGAGCGGTGTAAATTCCCACCTGCATGGGAGATTAGTCTGCTTTTCCTTGACATTTCAAATGACTTGGTTACTTATTAAGTCAGTCATGCATAAGCTTACAAATTACTCCCTCACCTTGCAAACCTCACCACCAACCCACTGAAGCAAAGCCAAAGGCCCTTAAGTTCCTTCATAAACTTTTCTCCACAATTCACGTGGATGATTGCTTTTTCTTCTGGGCATTTCTGCAGTGTTTAAATTTTGACAATGTTTTCAACACAGTTGATCTTCTGGGGACCTCTCATCAGTCCTACATATTCTTTTCCATTGAATTATTTCTCACATAGTCATTCTGCTCTTGCCAGTCCAGAATATTTGATTTTGGGGATATAAGTAAAAGTGAAAGTCATTCAATCGAGTCTGACTCTCTGTGACCCTATGGACTATATAGTCCATGGAATTCTCCAGGCCAGAATAACGGAATGGGTAGCCTTTCCCTTCTCCAGGAGATCTTCCCAACACAGGGATGGATCCCAGGTTTCCAACATTGCAGACAGATTCTTTACCACCTGAGCTACTAGGGAAACCCAAAAATACTGGAGTGAGTAGCCTATCACTTCTCCAGGGGATCTTCCTGACCCAGGAACCAAACTGAGGTTTCCTCCTTTGCAAGTGGATTCTTTACCTGCTGAGCTACCAGGGAAGCCCATTTTGAGGATAACCCTGTGTAATATGCCACCAAAGACTTTGACATTACTTTTGCTCCTTTGTAAAGATTCTAATTCTGATCTGAATATTCAAACAGCAAGTACAGGTGACTGCAATAAGGACTAGTAGAGGCCAAATAATGGAGAAGGAAATGGCAACCCACTTCAGTACTCTTGCCTGGAGAATTCCATAGACAGAGGAGCCTGGTGGGTTACGTCCCTGGGGTCTCAAAGAGTCAGACACAGCTGAGCAACTAACAGAGGCCAAATAAAGTACATATTCTACATAGTAAGTAACCAAAAGAAAAATCAAAAAATAAACAAATGGGGTTACATCAGACTAAAAATGCTCATGTACAGCAAAGAAAATCATCAACAAAATAAAAAGGCAATCTACTGAATCATAGAAAATATACATAAATCATGTATCTGATAAGGTGTTGTATCCAAAATACATAAAGAATATATAAAACTCAAAAGCAAAAACAAAACAAAACAAAACAATACCATTTAAAATGGACAGAAGATCTGATTTTTCCAAAGACATACAGATGGCCAACAGGTACATGAAAAGATGCTGTACACTAGTAATCATCAAGGAAATTAAAACTAAATCCACAATAAGGTTTCATTTCATACTTGTAATGACTATTACCAAGGAGACTAGAAATAATACGTGCTGGTAAGAATGTGGAGAAAAAGGAACCCTTGTGTACTATTGGTGGGATATTTAAATTGGTGAAGTCACTATGGAAAACAATATGGAGGTTCCTCCAAAACTTAAAAACAGAACTACCATATAACTCAGCAATTCTATATTTGGGTATTTATCAGAGAAAATGAAAACACAAATTCAAAAAGATATATGCATGTTCACTGCAACATTATGTACAATAGCCAAGATATGGAAACAACTTGTGTCCATCAGCGGATTAATAAATAAATAAATTGTGGTACGTAAATACAATAGAATATTATTCATCCAGAAAAATTAAATCTTACCATTTGCAACAGCATAGACGAAGCTCAAGGGCAATATGTTAAGTGAAATAAGTCAGGCAGAGAAAGACAGATACCACATGATCTCTCTTTCGTGTTGGATATCATCTCCAAGGTCAGAGATGCAGAGAACAGACTTGTGGTTGCCAGTGGTTGGGGAGGCTGAGAGGTGAAAGAAATGGGTGAATTTTTTTTTCAGTTTAAATTAATTGAATTTTTAAGTGCTACAAAATTAAAGAGATGAACCACAAATGGTATACAATGCCTTTTTAAAAATAAAGGTTTTGATGCTATACTTAGAAAAAAGAAAAGAAAAGTAACAATGGCAGGAAAAGGTAGTTCCCCAGCACTGGCATATGCATAAGTCCAAGGTAAAATGTGCATATAAGCAATTAGAGATATTAAAGTGAAAGTTGCTAGTTCAGTTCAGTCGCTCAGTCGTATCTGACTCTTTGTGACCCCATGGATGATCCAGGCCAGAATACTGGAGTGAGTAGCCTTTCCCTTCTTTGGAGGATCTTACCAATCCAGGGACTGAAGCCAGGTTTTCCGCATTGCAGGCAGATTCTTTACCAGCTGAACCATAAGGGAAGCCCAAGAATACTGGAGAGGGTAGCCTATCCCTTCTCCAGGGATCTTCCTGACCCAGGAATCAAACTGGGTTCTTCTGCATTGCAGGTGGATTCTTTACCAACTGAGCTATCAGGGAAGCCCAAAGATATGAAAGGAATAGATATATTACATAAATCTCATGCAGCCTCTGAACCCTCACCTCTCTATACTATAATGGATGTAGAGACCAGAAAAATAGCCCAAGCTAGAGGGAGTAACATATTCCCACCACTACCATGATTTTCATCATAATCTAAAGAGTTACCAAGAGCTTCCCCTATTTCCTCCATCCTTCAGACGAGGAAAGGCACTTAAATGGTAGAAATACTAATAAATCTTGATCTAAAGCTCATATTCTTTGCCCTACACCAGGCAGTTGAGAGGTTAAAGGTAGCAATTCAAACACCTGCTGAAGGGTGAGAAACTTCTTTATGGTATCAGTAATTCAGCTATCTATTGAAAACTAGCATCTAGTAGAAGTTATAGAAAAAGGCATTTCTGGGTCAGTCACGGCAAATGATTACAATCATCTTTCTCTATTGCTTGATTGGGCCACTGTTCACTAATGCCCTGTAATGACCAGCTTCTTTGAGCTGTCATCTCATACCTGATACAAACTGTGATGAACTTCCCTAGACCCACTTTGGAAGCCCGTTAAAAACAGAAGGTGGTTTTCTTTTTCTACTCTAGAGTTTTGAGTCATGGGTGGTTGCCTTCCCACTGTGCTTTTATTTTTTTATTTTTTCCCCACTGTGCTTTTAAAAGAAAGAAAATGCCTTCAGTTTGCTGGGAGCCATTTCTTGCATCTCACTAAATATTACTAAGCATCCCACAAGTAATTTATCATCTATTTGCAACGGCATACTGAATGTATTAAGAAAATCTGTTCAGAGTGGTAGAGCCGAGCAGCCCAGGAAGCTTTGGGGAATAAAATATCTGACAGCAGGTGGCCGGGCTAGACCAGCTGTATGGCTGGACATAGGCACTGTCACTTAACAAGTCAGGGCAGCTTGTTTCTGTAGCTTGTAAGAAGTTGGACACAATTCTATGCCCTTTAGACGCTCTGAGCCACCATGGGAAAGGCAGGCATTCCATCATGTCCTGTGCCTCCTTGTTCATGTGATTTTAGTTTGTACTTGAACAAAACAGCTTCATGTGCAGGAGTATAAACATCGGTCCCAGGAGATACTGGACCATTGACCCAGAGTCCATATGTCAGTAGCCTCCTTCCCTTTTGGGACTGGTCAGTTACCATGGTAACTGGCAGCTAAGGCTTATTAGCCCTTGTTAGTATTTAAAAGATGATTTATAAGCATATAAATAATTGGCAGCTCATTACCAGGTGGGGCTCCTGAACTCAGCTGCCTTTGGCAATTATCTACGGGATTGGAGAGTTGGGCTCCTTCCTGTCCTCTATGGCTGCCTGCTATCCGCCCCAGAGAGTATCAACCTTGAAAATAAGGCAGTGCGGACACAATCCATCGGTGGCACAGGTGGACCCGACTCTGTGACCACTGGTGCTGCTCACCTAGTGGAGGGCACACGAACAGATGGGAGGAGGACAGGCTGCCCGCTTTTCCTTCAGAAAATATGCAGACTGTATCCTGCAGAAAGCCTTTGGTTCTTGGCAAGTTCATTAGGAGTGCAGCCAGGCTTACACCTAAGTTGTTGTTATTTTGGAAGAGCCCCTGCTAGCCCTCCCTGAACTAGCAGTCACAAACCTGGCAGTGCATAGAATAGGTATATTGCATTACTCTCAGCTGTGTGTGAGGCGTGGAGTTGAGGGGCCGCTAGAGAGAGAGAGAGGAGGACAGGTGAGGAAGGGGAGAGGGAGGGAGGCGGAGAGAGGGGGAAAGAGAGAGGGGTTGAAATTTGAGTGTTTTGGGGAGGTCTTAGAGGAGAATGAGGCTGGGAGATCAACGGAGTAGTTCAATACTTGCAATAGGAATAAACACAATAACTTTGCAGCTGATCACATTTTGAATAATTGGAGAGAACCAGGACAGCCTGAAAAGATCTAAGAAAACATAGCCCTGAGTGTCAGGAATTGCCAGTGTTTGTTGATCAGAGCCACAGCTTTTTTCAACTTACAATTCTGACAGGTGAGACCTGACTTAGATAATTCTAAGGTTTGGGAACTTTGTTTTTAATTTTTAGGGACTTTTTTCAATATGTAATATGTTCAATGGTTTTGGAGTCCTGAATAATTAAGAAAATATACTCATGAAGAACATAATGCCTTCATCTCTCTAAGAAACAATATATTATTACTGTTGTTGCTTTGGCTTGAAATATAAGAAAGGAGGAAATGGGAAGATAATTGGAAAATACTACAATGGTAATAAGAAATAGAGAAATTTTGAAATAAGGAAAGACTTTAGAGAAAGAGACTAAGAAGAGGAAAAAACTGGATGCTAAAAAGATGTTCCATCTGAAGCTTGCTTTCTTTCATTTATAGGAGATCTCAGGAATGTATATCTAAGCATAGCCAGACATTGCTGCTTGAGGGATGACACAAGAAAAGCTGAGTATCAGCTGTGCATTGCTCTACAGGGCATTCCACCAACTCCAGGAGGAACATAGACCAGCAATGATGATATGTTTCTCAAAGCCAGAGGGACTGATTAACCCTTCAATTATTTTAATTTCTATAATAGCATCTTTTCTCCCCCACTCAACTAAGTACCTAATTCACTGATGAAGCACCTAACTCACCAGCAACTAGAAAGTGTTATTCAGGTTGATTGAATACTATTTATGGAAATACCCTTTGTTTTAATAATTGGTAGTGGTACCCTCTGCAAAGTGGGGGTCAATTTTCTTGATCCCCTCTCCATCTTGCTGAGATTTGTTAACACATCATAATGCTTTCTGAACAAAAGCAAGAAGTAAATGAGAAACAGACCTTTGCTCTATTCCACATAAAAATAGAAACAACAGGCACTTATGTAATTTTAACTATGTTTTAGATATCATCATAACTCATTTAATCCTCTCAAAACATTTATAAATTAGGCATTCTTTATCTTCCTCTTTTTACATTCGAGAAAACAGAGATGTTAAAAATTATTTAAGAATTCAACAAGGAGTAGTAAATCAGAAACAGATCTGGAACTTGAAAACTTAACACATGAGATACTGTCGTCCTGTGTCCCTCCAATCCAACAACAATTGTATCAAGAAATGTTTCCATGCCCAATTATGAAGCTGAATGCTATAAGAAAGCATAACTCTCCCCAAAATAAACCAAACCAACTAAGGTACAAAATCTGTTTTCCTGAATCCCTCAGAAAAGTGACATTTCAAAGAATCTCTGCTGCTGCTGCTAAGTCACTTCAGTTGTGTCCGACTCTGTGTGACCCCAGAGACGGCAGCCCACCAGGCTCCCCCGTCCCTGGGATTCTCCAGGCAAGAACACTGGAGTGGGTTGCCATGTCCTAATCCAATGCATGACAATGAAAAATGAAAGTAAATTCATTCAGTTGTGTCCGACTCCTAGCAACCTCATGGACTACAGCCCACCAGGCTCCTCTATCCATGGGATTTTCCAGGCAAGAGTACTGGAGTGGGTTGCCATTGCCTTCTCCATCAAAGAATCGCTAAATAAATTCAATTCCAGAGATGAACATTTCATAGGAGAGAAAACATACAAAGTTTCTCCCTCCCTGGTTGACTAGGAAGAAAAGAAAAATTTCCCCATAGACAGAAAAGCAGCGAATTTTAAACAAAGTGTTAAGGCTTGCTGGGATAGATTTGAATTCTGAGCTCCCAGTGGCAGAGTAAATCTGCATTCGCTCACCAACGCTATAGCTTAGGTGCTTACTGAGTGTTCAGGGGCAGTTACCCAAAGGCTTGAAAGCAGGAGAGGAGAACCAAGAGGGATCAATTTCAACTCAGGATTTCAGCTTCTAGGAGTTGGAGACAGACAAGAGTTCTGAGAAAGAGAGTGCTTTGAGGCATTCTTGGCAAAAAGATGGCCCTAAGTATAGTGGGACTAAAGGAGAATGCAGAAAATTTCCTCAAAACACAAAGAGCTGGGAACCAGGCTGCAAGAGCTGAGAGATCTTCATATTTTAGAAAGCTAGTAGTAGGACAGAGAGGCATGGGATCTATGAATCTCACTAGTGCTCAGATCCTAAGCCTGCTATAGGTAAATTCTAATTCTAGTTTCAAGACACTTAAAGCCTGTGGTCAACAATGAGGTACCATTTCACACCAGTCAGAATGGCTGCAATCCAAAAGTCTGCAAGCAATAAATGCTGGAGAGGGTGTGGAGAAAAGGGAACCCTCTTAACACTGTTGGTGGGAATGCAAACTAGTACAGCCACTATGGAGAACAGTGTGGAGATTCCTTTAAAAATTGCAAATGGAACTGCCTTATGACCCAGCAATCCCACTGCTGGGCATACACACCAAGGGAACCAGAATTGAAAGAGACACGTGTACCCCCAATGTTCATCACAGCACTGTTTATAATAGCCAGGACATGGAAACAACCTAGATGTCCATCAACAGATGAATGGATAAGAAAGCTGTGGTACATATACACAATGGAGCATTACTCAGCCATTAAAAAGAATACATTTGAATCAGTTCTAATGAGGTGGATGAAACTGGAGCCAATTATACAGAGTGAAGTAAGCCAGAAAGAAAAACACCAATACAGTATACTAACACATATATATGGAATTTAGAAACATGGTAATGATAACCCTGTATGTGAGAGAGCAAAAGAGACACAGATGTATAGAACAGACTTTTGGACTCTGAGGGAGAGGGAGAGGGTGGGATGATTTCGGAGAATGGCATTGAAACATGTATGCTGCTGCTGCTGCTGCTGCTAAGTCGCTTCAGTTGTGTCTGACTCTGTGTGACCCCATAGATGGCAGCCCACCAGGCTCCCCATCCCTGGGATTCTCCAGGCAAGAATACTGGAGTGGGTTGCCATTTCCTTCTCCAATGCATGAAAGTGAAAAGTGAAAGTGAAGTCGCTCAGTTGTGTCCAAATCTTAGTGACCCCATGGACTGCAGCCCATCAGGCTCTTCCATCCATGGGATTTTCATGTAAAAAAAAAAAAATAATAAAGCCTGTGGTCAAACTAAAATTGCAACAAAATTCAAATATCTCAAAGAGAGATCAGATTTATTTAGTTCTTCACTCTAGATTTTTTCTAAAAATAAATAATATTTATATCATTTCTACTGTGTTTATATGTCTAGTACCATAAAATTTACAACACACAAAGAAGAAAATGTAAATCATGGTTATGAAGGAATATACAAAGAAGGAAGACCCAGACATGACCCAGAGAGTGGGGTTATCAGTCAGAGACTTTAAATAAAGATAAAATAAAATGAAAAATTAAAAGGCTAAAGGCTCTAGTAGAAGAAGTAGGTAACATGAGAAAGAGATGGGAATTCTGACAGAGATATGAATACTATATTAAACAAAAGGCTACTGATGCTTTCAGAAAAAAGTCTATATCATAAACACACAGTTCATTAAGTGAATGCAACAGCAGACTGGAGTCGGAAAAGTATCCTTGAAGAAAGATAAATAGGACACCTCATTAGATAAGGACCTGGTACCTGTTTCATGAATAGCAACTGAGAAGGATTCAGCACTCCCCAGGGCCTGAAGAAAAGTCCAAGGAAGGAGTTAAGATTGAGAACAATGATATGGTAACTTGAAGCTGGCTGGACCGGATGGTTCTTTGGTACACTTCAAGATTAAAAGGCATACAGCACTTAGCAAACTAACGAAGCCTATTGTGAAAGCCATGGTTTGTCAGGGAGGCAGACTAGATTCCAGACTGCTAGGTAACGATCGATGAAACAGATGTACCTGCTCATGTACCAGCTGGAAACGAAACAGATGTACCAGCTGGAAATGAAAGATGAAGGTGCAATTGATGTGTTCTGGCAGCAGACAGGAGAAGTCTACTGAAAGGGGAATATCCTACTTTACTCCAGACAACACTGTTCACAATTAGAAAACCCAAGTTGGTCCTTCCACATCCTAACTACCGCAGAATATTTTTCTCTATGCTTTCATTTTCCTCTTCCCCATTCTTTGATTGTACATAGTTACTTGTGTATATACTCAAGCATACTGCATTAAAAAACAACAACAACAAAATAAATGGCCAGTGTTATGCTTTGATCAACACCAAATGGAGATGGGATGGGGGAAATACTAGTTCTATAAAAATACCCACATTTTTCCATTAGTGGCACGTTCATTCAGCTCTTATCTTTATATTCCAGTCAGTTATTTCATACTCACTATTCAACCAAAAAGGAATAACATAAAAATCCTTATACATTTGGCTCAGTTGGGGAATTTTAATGCTCTTCCTTTATCATTGTAAAATCAAGAATAACATTATACATTTTTTTTATATAGAGCAATCCACGAGAAGGCAATGGCAACCCACTCCAGTACTCTTGCCTGGAAAATCCCATGGACGGAGGAGCCTAGTAGGCTGCAGTCTGTGGGGTTGCTAACAGTCAGACATAACTGAGCGACTTCACTTTCATTTTTCACTTTCATGCATTGGAGAAGGACATGGCAACCCACTCCAGTGTTCTTGCCTGGAGAATCCCAGGGACGGGGGAGCCTGGTGGGTGCTGTCTATGGGATCGCACAGAGTCGCACACAACTGAAGCGACTTAGCAGCAGCAGCAGCCTTTAAAACGAGAAGGCAATGGCAACCCACTCCAGTACTCTTGCCTGGAAAATCCCATGGACGGAGGAGCCTAGTAGGCTGCAGTCTGTGGGGTTGCTAACAGTCAGACATAACTGAGCGACTTCACTTTCATTTTTCACTTTCATGCATTGGAGAAGGACATGGCAACCCACTCCAGTGTTCTTGCCTGGAGAATCCCAGGGACGGGGGAGCCTGGTGGGTGCTGTCTATGGGATCGCACAGAGTCGCACACAACTGAAGCGACTTAGCAGCAGCAGCAGCCTTTAAACAGAAGTAAATTAGGCTGAAATAAAAGAATCACAGTTTTCCCTTCATGTCAAGTATCTTGTATTCCCCAACTAGGAATTGAATCCAGGCCCCCAGCGATGAGAACGCAAAGTCCTAACCACCGGACCACCAGGGTATACCCAAGCACTTACTGTTTAAATACATTTCTTGCTTAAGATGGAAAAAAAAGTCAATGGAAAGTATTCAAGCTGAGGCAAAAATAGTGAAAAAATAGAGAAGTGCTTGAGATCTGTGGGACAACATCAAGTCTACCATGCATGTAGAAAGAGAAGACGGAGTAGGGTAGGAAAAAAAATATTTAAAGCAATATGGCAGAGAATGATTGAAAATGACTGAAAGACATTAACTTACATATCTAAGACCCTCAGTGGACTCCAGACAGAGTACTATAAAGCAAAACACACATAAGTTCTTCATAGTCAAATTACTGAAAACAAAATATAAAAAATAAAACAAAAGCAGCCCGTAACAATAGATACATTACTTGCAATGAAACAACAATATGCATGATGGCTGATTTCCAATTAAAAATAATTGTATAATACATTACTGGACAAAGCAATAATATAAATTCTTAAAAAGTCAACCCAAGAGTTTTATATATAGATCTATCTCTCCTTTACAAAAAAAAGAGGGGACAAATAAAGTCATTTCAAAGCACAAAAGTTGGGGAATTTGCCTCCAGCAACCCTGTACTATAGAAAATGGTAAAAGTAGTTGCTCAAGCGGAAGAGAAATGGTACCAATGGAACTCCAGATCTGTAAGAATGAATAAAGGGTCTGAAAGAGAGTAAACATCTGGGAAAATATAAAACAATTCTCAATCTGTATCTATATTATATCTATCTATGTGTATCTTTAAAAGAATACAGAGCATTTCAGAGAAAAATAATAACATTTAGAATGCATCGAGGGGTTTTAGCATATGTGGAACTAAAGTACAGGAAACAAAGCAGTTAAAGGGCAGGAAGAAGGCAAAAAGAAAAACAAAACTATACGGTTCAGAGGCATAGCATATTATTTGAAGGTAGGCCACAATGAATCAAGATTCATATTGTAAGAAGAGGTAGCAAGAATACACGGAAGAACTGTACAAGAAAGATCTTCATGACCCAGATAATCATGATGATGTGTTGACTAATCTAGAGCCAGACATCTTGGAATGTGAAGTCAAGTGGGCCTTAGAAAGCATCACTACGAACAAAGCTAGTGGAGGTGATGGAATTCCCGTTGAGCTGTTTCAAATCCTGAAAGATGATGCTGTGAAAGTGCTGCACTCAATTTGCCAGCAAATCTGGAAAACTCAGCAGTGGCCACAGGACTGGAAAAGGTCAGTTTTCATCCCAATTCCAAAGAAAGGCAATGCCAAAGAATGCTCCAACTACCGCACAATTGCACTCATCTCACATGCTAGTAAAGTAATGCTCAAAATTCTCCAAGCCAGACTTCAGCAATATGTGAACCGTGAACTCCCTGATGTTCAAGCTGGTTTTAGAAAAGGCAGAGGAACCAGAGATCAAATTGCCAACATCCGCTGGATCATGGAAAAAGCAAGAGAGTTCCAGAAAAACATCTATTTCTGCTTTATTGACTATGCCAAAGCCTTTGACTGTGTGGATCACAGTAAACTGTGGAAAATTCTGAAAGAGATGGGAATACCAGACCACCTGACCTGCCTCTTGAGAAATCTGTATGCAGGTCAGGAAGCAACAGTTAGAACTGGACATGGAACAACAGACTGGTTCCAAATAGGAAAAGGAGTACGTCAAGGCTGTATATTGTCACCCTGCTTATTTAACTTATATGCAGAGTACATCATGAGAAATGCTGGACTGGAAGAAACACAAGCTGGAATCAAGATTGCTGGGAGAAATATCAATAATCTCAGATATGCAGATGACACCACCCTTATGGCAGAAAGTGAGGAGGAGCTAAAAAGCCTCTTGTTGAAAGTGAAAGAGGAGAGTGGAAAAGTTGGCTTAAAGCTCAACATTCAGAAAACGAAGATCATGGCATCTGGCCCCATCACTTCATGGGAAATAGATGGGGAAACAGTAGAAACAGTGTCAGACTTTGTTTTTTTGGGCTCCAAAATCACTGCAGATGGTGACTGCAGCCATGAAATTAAAAGGCGCTTACTCCTTGGAAGAAAAGTTATGACCAACCTAGATAGTATATTCAAAAGCAGAGACATTACTTTGCCGACTAAGGTCCGTCTAGTCAAGGCTATGGTTTTTCCTGTGGTCATGTATGGATGTGAGAGTTGGACTGTGAAGAAGGCTGAGCGCCGAAGAATTGATGCTTTTGAACTGTGGTGTTGGAGAAGACTCTTGAGAGTCCCTTGGACTGCAAGGAGATCCAACCAGTCCATTCTGAAGGAGATCAACCCTGGGATTTCTTTGGAAGGAATGATGCTAAAACTGAAGCTCCAGTACTTTGGGCACCTTATGCGAAGAGTTGACTCATTGGAAAAGACCCTGATGCTGGGAGGGATTGGGGGCAGGAGGAGAAAGGGACGACCGAGGATGAGATGGCTGGATGGCATCACAGACTCAATGGACGTGAGTCTGAGTGAACTCCGGGAGTTGGTGATGGACAGGGAGGCCTGGCGTGCTGCGATTCATGGGGTCGCAAAGAGTCGGACACGACTGCGCGACTGAACTGAACTGAACATGTCCATATTTAAATTTAGGTAGAAAATAATAAAAATAGATAAAAGTTAAAACTTACATGCTAAGTTGCACTAGCCACATTTCAATTATTAAATAGCTACATATGTCTAGAGTCTACCATATTGGGTTGAACAAGTAGAAATTATTTCCATCATTGAAGAAACATATTTTAGATAGTACTGCTCTAGATAAGCCACTAACATACAACACAAACACAGATATTTGGATATTAAAAATAGGAGTAAAAAATGTGAAGAAATCAGGAGATTTAAGCTTAACTATAAAACTAATTATATTAAATGTCAATAAATTTAAAAGTCCATATAAAAGCCAAATATAAGATTCTAAAAAGGAAGAAAAACATAAGTCTATAGATTTTGCATAAAGACAGAGAAGCTGAATGTAAATGTGTAAAATTTTATAGCATTCAAACACTAAGATTAAGAAATATTTTTAAGGTTAAAATTTTTTGTGTTAAATACACCATCCAAACACTAAGATTAAGAAAATTGTGACACAGAGAATGGACTTGTGGATACAGCAAGGGAAGGAGACAGTGGGGTGAACTGAGCGAGCACTGACATATATAGTCTACCATGTGTAAACTAGCGAGTGGGCAGTTGCTCTGTAGCACAGGAAATCCACCCTGCACTCTGTGATGACCTAGAAGGAAGCCTGGTGTGCTGCAGTCCATGGGGACACAAACACTCGGACACGACTGAGCGACTGAACAACCCAGAGGGGTGGGANTGAACTCTGGGAGTTGGTGATGGACAGGGAGGCCTGGCGTGCTGCAATTCATGGGGTCGCAAAGAGTTGGACACGACTAAGTGACTGAACTGAACCGAACTGAACTTGTGTAATCATCAGTTTGAGGCTTAAAGATAAAACATTTTATGTGGCTAAGACTAAGGAATGTAGAGGGGAAAACAAACAAACAAACAAAAAAAAACATTTGTTCTCTCCTCTTCCTTGAGAATTCCAGACCCCTCTCTGCTTGGTGACCCCTGGCCTTCTTATCAACCTGACTAGGAATTGACTCTCTCATAACTATTTAATAGGAATTTGTCAAGATTACCCTTTGGCTTCAGATATTTTTTTCTGTTTGTCACTCTCTGTAACACATTCCATGTCACTACCTCAAACAGATCACTTAGATCACTCTGGCTAGGAGGAAAATAAAGGTTAAGTCAACTGATAAACATTTGTTCTCTCCTCTTCCTTGAGAATTCCAGACCCCTCTCTGCTTGGTGACCCCTGGCCTTCTTATCAACCTGACTAGGAATTGACTCTCTCATAACTATTTAATAGGAATTTGTCAAGATTACCCTTTGGCTTCAGATATTTTTTTCTGTTTGTCACTCTCTGTAACACATTCCATGTCACTACCTCAAACAGATCACTTAGATCACTCTGGCTAGGAGGAAAATAAAGGTTAAGTCAACTGAAGAGCAATACACTAGAGGTTTTTAGAATCACCATCTATCAATTCTTTAGAAGAAAACAAGAATCAATATATAGAATCACCTTTAAGACAATAGCTTGTTACTTTATAAACATTTTAGAGTTATTTTCCATGGGATTGATTTTCCATATTTGATTTATTAATATTGAGTTTCTTATTTTTGAATTAATATTTGCAACATATATTGAATTCTGATGTTTGCTAGTCTGCATATAGGCCCCTCACATCTAATCCAATATTTTTATGAAGCACATGCAATTGATATTAGTCCATGTGTATTGAAGTATATCTTGTCTTCTCATCCTTAGCAATTTAAGTCTTTGTATTCAGATGAATGTTTTGTTCACAGCTGAAGAAAATTTCTTCAGGTTGCTCATACACATCTATTTAAAAAGAAAAAAAAATAAACAAAAAGCAAATAAACCTATTGAGAAATTGAACTTGCAAATGTTTTATAATAGAGACAGAGAGGGGTTTACATATGATGTGTGTGCTATTCACAATGAGTTCCATAAACGGGTACCTGACCACAAATTATTTGTTACATGATCACTGATGAAGTAAGCACAACAATTTTATGTCATAAGGATAAGAGACTACTGTAGAGTTTCTAAATACTACTTACATTATTTATTCTAGTTGCATTTTGAACTAATATCAAACAATTCCTGGACTGGCACTGGTTGCAATATTACATCTGAGAAGGACTGCTGTACTGTATAGTTGATAAGTTAGAATAACTTATTTGAAAGTGGCTTGCAAACCAGGACTCTACTTGAGGTTTTACTTTATACAGCTTTCCTTAATCAGGGTCCAAATTTCTGCAAACTTTATGGCCTCACCCTCAAATTAAAATTCCTCCTTTTTGTTGCTTGATCAATTTATTGAGGTCATAACCTATTCAAAGCAACTTATTGAGAACTATTTATGAAATTTTCTCAAAAATGTGATCACAAGAAAACTCAAACTCATACACAAAAATAACAAACAAGAATATAAATCAGATCTATACAAAGATATTTTATTATATTAAAGATACACATTAGAGAGTTAGGTGGTTTTCTTTCTTTCTTTCTTTCTTTCTTTTTAACCTTCTTTACAGTNCCTGGGATTCTCCAGGCAAGAACACTGGAGTGGGTTGCCATTTCCTTCTCCAGTGCGTGAAAGTGAGAAGTAAAAGTGAAGTTGCTCAGTCGTGTCTGACTCTTAGCGACCCCATGGACTGCAGTCTACCAAGCTCTTCTGTCCATGGGATTTTCCAGGCAAGAGTACTGGAGTGGGGTGCCATTGCCTTCTCCAAATATATACATTACCATGTGTAAATAGATAGCTAATGGGAAGTTGTTGTATAGAGCAGGGAGTGCATCCTGGTGCTCTGGGAAAACTTAGGGGAGTAGAATGGGGTGGTCAGGTGGGAGAAAGTTTCAAGAGGGAAGGGACAAGTGTTTACCTATGACTGATTCATGTTGATGTATGGTAAAAACCAACACACATTGTAAAGCATTTATCTGTCAATAAAAAAATCAATAAATTTTAGAGAAATAAAATAGATAACCAATGAGGACCAACTCTAAAGCAAAGGGAACACTGCTCAATCCTGGATGGGAGAGGAGTTTGGGGAAAAAATGGATGGTTGTGTGTATACATATGGCTGAGTCCCTTTGCACTCCACCTGAAATGATCATAACACTGTAAATCGGTTATACTCCAATATAAAAATAAAGTTTAATTTAAAAGAAAAAAAGATGTTGCAAACAATATTGCAGTGTAGAATGGGGTACTATTAAAGTTGCCAGGTAGTAGGACCTGGCCAAGAGAAAAACAGAAATTTCTGGGCACACATAGAAGAAGTTTCCAGGCTCCAGATACTGATTCAGGGAAGTGGCCCAACAAAGGCCACTGACAAGATGAAGGACACGGTGACAACAGCAGGACAGGAGCCACCAGAGTCTGGCCACGGGCTCAGGGCTTGTGCTCTGGCTTATCTGGCACAAATCCCTGTGAGACGATTCACTAATCACTGAGCTAACTGTAAACTGCTAAAGTCCACACAATCCTGTCTTCAAGGTCACATATTGTACCGACAGGCTACCACCTGCCATCATTCAGGAGGCCTGATCTGGGAGATTTTTATCCTTTTCGGTCAACCTGGGGATTTTCACTTATTAAGCTTCCTGAGTCAGCTGCCCCTCCCACAGAGCCCTCCGGAGGGGAGGAGGCTNCAAACACTAAGATTAAGAAAATTGTGACACAGAGAATGGACTTGTGGATACAGCAAGGGAAGGAGACAGTGGGGTGAACTGAGCGAGCACTGACATATATAGTCTACCATGTGTAAACTAGCGAGTGGGCAGTTGCTCTGTAGCACAGGAAATCCACCCTGCACTCTGTGATGACCTAGAAGGAAGCCTGGTGTGCTGCAGTCCATGGGGACACAAACACTCGGACACGACTGAGCGACTGAACAACCCAGAGGGGTGGGATGGGGGTGGGTGGGAGGGAGGCTCACGAGGGAGGCGGTATATGTATACCTATGGCTGCCTTATGTTGTTGTATGGCAGAAACCATCACAACATTGTAAAACAATTATCCTCCAATTAAAAATAAACTAAAAAAAAGAAAACAGTATCTTAATATGAGCCTAAGTTGACTCCAGGAAAAGAATATTATTTATTAGAGAAATAAAAGAACATTTCATAATTTTAAGGAATTGATTTGTCCGGAAATTGTAACAATTCTAAACGTGTATGCAACCAATAATAGAATTTCAAAATAAATGAAACAAAACCTGACATTAAATGGAGACATAAATCAATCCACATTTGTAGTTAGATATTTCATATAACCATTATCTCATAACTCTATGTATACAATTCTACCCCTAAAACTATACAGTCTTACATGTGCACATGAATCATTCACCAAAAACAGACTATGTAGAAAATCCTAAAATGTTTGGGATTTAATGACTGATTTGTAAGTAATCCATGGATCAAAGAAGAAATCACAAAGGAAATTATAAAATATTACAAAATGAATTATATTAGAAACATAGTATTTACAGATCTGTTTGATTCAGCTAAAGCTGCACTAAAAGGACATTTATAGTAGAAAAAATGAATGATTTAAATGATCAAAAACTCTACTTTAGAAGCTAGACAAAAAAATTAAGCTCAAATTAAACAGAAGAAATAACGAAGACAAAAGCAGAAATCAATCAAATGTAAAACAACAGATGATCAAAATATCAAAAGTAAAATCATTAAAATGATTAATAAATGACAAATTTCTAGCAATATTTATGAAGAAAAAAGATGGAAAATTAAAATTATCAACACTAAAAAGGGGGATTTCATTAGAGATTCTACAGAAAATAAAAGGGTAAACAATATTATGTCATTGAATTGTATAAGTTAGATGAAATTTTATCATGTATTTAAGTAAGGAATAATGCCAATTCTAAATAAATTATCTCATGAAATGAAGGAGGAAGTTATATTATTTAATCAATATAATTTGATACTAAAACTTGGCAAAGGTAATATAAAAATATAAAGCAATATCAATTATGATCACAGATACAAAATTCTTAAAGAAAATAGAAACAAATTGAGTATACATACAGACACAGTGATACAGAGTGTAGCATCATGAACAGATGTATTTTATCTCAAGTCTGCAAAGGTTGTTCAATATTTTTTCAAAAACCAATTAATATATAATTCACTGTACTAACACAGTAAAGAACAAAATATATATATATATAATCATTTAAACTGATGCAGAAAACTATAACTGACAAAATTGATGTACATTCTGAATAAAAACTCAGCAAATTAAGAATAGATGGAAAACTTCTTCAATTTAATAATTTACATCTAAAATAATCCTACAGCTAACATGAACCCTAATTGCAAAATTTTATATGCTTTCCCCATATTCTCCCAAAGAAGATAAGAACATATTCTCATTATTTCTATTTAATATTTCCTGGACTTTCCCTCCTTTGCAATAAAATAGGAAAAATAAATAAAAGCTTGATGATCTATAAAAAAGAATTAAAACTGTTATGTGCATAAAAATAATTACATATGTGGTAATCCTCTAGACTCCGAAAAGGGAGTGCTGCTGCTGCTGCTAAATCACTTCAGTCGTGTCTGACTCTGTGCGACCCCATAGATGCACCAAGCTCCCCCGTCCCCTGGGATTCTCCAGGCAAGAACACTGGAGTGGGTTGCCATTTCCTTCTCCAATGCATGAAAGTGAAAAGTGAAAGTGAAGTCGCTCAGCAGTGTCTGACGCTCAGTAACCCCATGGACTGCAGCCTTCCAGGCTCCAAGTAGAGCTATAATTTCGTGAAACTGCAGGATTCAAAGTCAATAATACAGATAAAAAGTGTTTGTATCTACAGCAATGAAAAATTAGAAAAAATAATTTGTAATGTCATCAAAAATATTAAATATATAGGGGAAAATCTATTGGAAAATATACAAGATCTTGACAAGGAAACTATAAAACATTGGTGAAAAATTTTAAAGGCCCAGATCAATGGGGAGTCATTCCTATGCTCATTGACAGAACTTGGTATCTTAAGGATTTTGTTTCTACCTTAATTGATCTATAGATTTATTATAATATGTATCAAGTTCCCAAAAGGGCATTTTGAAAATAATGGCAAGCTGATTCTAAAAGTTGAGCAAAGAAGAAGGATCTAGTGTAGCCAAAACAATCTTTTAAAGAAAGTAAGAGAACCTAACACTTTACTTCAAGATTTAATATAAAGCTACAGTTAACAACACAGAGCAAACATGGACTTAAATGTGTAATATAAGATAGATCACAGAAAAGAACAGAGGCCAGAAATAGACCCATAGATATAAAGTCAGCTGATCTTCAGATAAAGGATTGAGTGCATTCAACGGGGGAAAAACTAACAAATGATGCTGAAACAACTCAACTTTTATACTCCATAAACAAAATATATAAAGCACAGAAGAAAAATAAAGAGTAGTATTTTAGTAAACTTGGGAGTAAGCAAAGATGTTTTCAAAAGGGCAACAAATCAGTAACTCTGAAATAAAAATGTATAAATAGAAATTCATCAAGGTTAAAATTTACATCTCATTAAAAGAAACATTATTAAGAGACTTAATAAGGAAAAAAACAGATTGGGAAAACATTTCCATAACATACATATTTGACAAAGATACATACATTCTGTATGTATCCAGAATACATAGAAAACTCCTATAAAACAATAATAAAAAGGCAACAAACAGTTACAAAATGGGTAATGATTTGAACAGATACTTCATAATGAGGAAATACAAACAATTATTAAGTATATGAAAATGTGTTCAAAATGCTCCTCCACTAAATTGTAAAAGACTGGTATAGGGAATCTTGTACTCATAATTACACAAACATCCTTCTATAGGAAAATGAATTAAAAAAATGTTGTTACCATGAAATATAATTGTTCTACATAATATAAAAGGGGAAACTACTGATAAAGACAATATCATGAATAAATTTCAAGAACACTGTGAGAAGTAAAAGAAACCAAACATAGAAATATATTGACTTATTTAATTTGTATAATTTCTAAGAAAATATAAATCTAATCTACAGAAACAGACATTAGAAAGTACTCACTTGTGCATAGAATGAATGGGAGGTTTGCCATCAAATAGCATGAAGAAATTTTCTAGGATAGTGTAAATGACATGATAAAGAAAAAGAATAAGTGAGCCACAGACTAGGAAAAAGTTTTCAAAATATGCATTACTGACGAAGGACTCTTATATAAAATAGTGTCCATCTGGTCCATTCAGAATAAATGCTCCCAGTGTGTCTGTTCACGGTTATATTGGAGAAGGAAATGGCAACCCACTTCAGTATTCTTGCCTAGAGGATCCCAGGGACCGGGGAGCCTGGTGGGCTGCCATCTATGGGGTCAGACACAGTTGGACACGACTGATGCGACTTAGCAGCAGCAGCAGCAGCAGCAGTTATGCACATATAAAATTGCTAAGATTCATCAAACTGAATACCTAAGTTCATATTACTGTATGTAAATTACATCTCAAAATATATACATTGACCACCTACCAAATGCCAGATTCTGAGCAACTCACTAGAGACAGTAATGAACAAGATTCTGTTCTTATAAAACTAGAAAATCCAATAACTAGACTTTTTTGGTTAATCAAGGACTTAGAACTCAACTACATCCTTCTCTTTGTTGTCAACATAAGCAACTATTTTTTCCTCAATACATAGTATACTGAAAATGTGCTACATAAAGAAATTGGAGTTTTACTTACATTTATTTACATTTCTATTGCTGACTAGTTTTATGATTCTGGGCTGCCTTTTTATCACTCATATCCTGATCTGCAAAGCAAGGGTTATGAGTCCAATATCCTTTTAAGTCCTAGATCTTTACTGACTTTTATTTGTGTTCAGTTCAGTTCAGTTGCTAAGTCGTGTCCGACTCTTTGCCACCCCATGAATCGCAGCACACCAGGCCTTCCTGTCCATCACCAACTCCCAGAATTCACTCAAACTCATGTCCATCGAGTCGGTGATGCCATCCAGCCACCTCATCCTCTGTCATCCCCTTCTCCTCCTGCCCCCAATCCCTCCCAGCATCAGGGTCTTTTCCAATGAGTCAACTCTTCGCATAAGGTGCCCAAAGTACTGGAGCTTCAGTTTTAGTATCATTCCTTCCAAAGAAATCCCAGGGTTGATCTCCTTGCAGTCAAAGGGACTCTCAAGAGTCTTCTCCAATACCACAGTTCAAAAGCATCAATTCTTCGGTGCTCAGCTTTCTTTATGGTCCAACTCTCACATCCATACATGACCACAGGAAAACCATAGCCTTGACTAGACGGACCTTAGTCGGCAAAGTAATGTCTCTGCTTTTTAATATGCTGTCTAGGTTGGTCATAATTTTCCTTTTAAGGAGTAATGATGATATCATCTATTTACCACGAAGTTACAAATTTGAAGGAGAAACTGTTCATCCTGGAGGGAGACAGTCCCAATTTGTTGACCACAATATGGTAACTCTTATCTCTTGCTATTCCATGGCACTCCCACTGAGCCAGTTCTTGTGAGTTAAATCAAGGAGTCTGGAATTACTGAGATATTGGCGAAACTGAGTTCTGATTAGTCCTGACTTTATTCAAACTCTAATTGCCTTTTTTAAAAATCAGATTTTTCAATTATGTTAATTTTGAGAAAGAGAGACCAACCCAGAATTCAAATCTTCAAATAAAAGACCCCAGTTGTAGAATACTTTTACAGTGTGCCAGGGCTTGAAAGTTGTTTTGTTTTGTTTTCCTAAGTGAATTAGTTAAGACTCAGAGATGGGAGGGAATCTAAAATCCATATGTTCATAAAACATTCTCTCTTGTAGACATTTAGAGAACATTCAAGAATAAATTGCTCTTTTATGAGGTCTGCAGAGAAACATAACTTGCTTTTGTTGTGATTTTTTGAATTTCACCTTTCTCTAAAATTGCTTAAACACTTTTTGATTAGTGAAAATAAACCTCAGAATTGCCAAAACTTTACACAAAGACGCTTTCCACACCCAGTGCTGCTCACTTCCTCCTGGAATCTGTAACCTCTTCTTCCATGTCCACCCAATGTCTTTTCTTTCTTCCTGTGTACAGTCTCAGTTTACTCCTATCAATCCTTTTCTCCATCACCCTACACTAATAACCCCTTAACCTTCTACATCATTCTTAACACTTCTTTCCAATAGTCTTAAGTCATTCATTTAACTTGTTTCACAAAAAATGACTGAAGAACAAATAATGTATGCAGGGTGCTACCTGGGTCCAAGGATACATGGGTGAAGACAGTCCCACCATCCTGGAGCTTATATCTAGAGACACTAAGAAAGAATTGTAAGTGTGATTGTTCTTCTTTATTAAGTCCTCTTGCAACCATTTAATTTGGTCTGTGAGTGTGTGCTTAGATTTACTTCTCAGTGTCCCCTGAGTCAAGGTGTCAAAGTACAAGTTTCTGTCTAAACTGCCAACTGTCACTACAAACTTTCAATTGACATATTTCTTGCTTAAGAAATAATTTCTCAACATTCTAAAAATATATTTCCCCAAGATCTCATTAAATAGCAAAAAGAAAAACACTGATGACAAAGGAAAGACAAGTATAGTCACTATTTTATTCCTTCTGAGGCTTTCTGCTTCTAACATTTTGCCTTTTGCCTTTCACTCTGCCACTTATACATTTACTTACCGATTCACTGATTTACTTAAAAATGTGTATTTAGTGCTTAGTATGAGCCAGGGACTGTGGTGGATAAGTAATACTTAATCTATATCAGGGAGGAGCTCAGAATCAAAATTATTGTCTCAAACTATCTTGGTACAACAAACGATAACTGCCTTTGCCAACCAAAGAAGTGGATTTTTCTCACTCTGTTCAAACACATGTTCTTAAAATAAAGAATGTTTAAAGGTGAAAGTGCTGGACTCCATATGCCAGCAAATTTGGAAAACTCAGCAGTGGCCACAGGACTGGAAAAGGTCAGTTTTCATTCCAATCTCAAAGAGAGGCAATGCCAAAGAATGTTCAAACTACCACACAACTGCATTCATCTCACATGCTAGTAAAATAATGCTCAAAATTCTCCAAGCCAGGCTTCAGCAATATGTGACCCGTGAACTTCTAGATGTTCAAGCTGGCTTCAGAAAAGGCAGAGGAACCAGAGATCAAATTGCCAAAATTCACTGGATCATTGAAAAAGTAAGAGAGTTCAGAAAAACATCTATTTCTGCTTTATTGATTATGCCAAAACCTTTGACTGTGTGGATCACAATAAACTGTGGAAAATTCTGAGAGATGGGAATACCAGATCACCTGACCTGCCTCTTGAGAAACCTTATGCAGGTCAGGAAGCAACAGTTAGAACTGGACATGGAGCAACAGACTGATTCCAAATAGGAAAAGGAGTACATCAAGGCTGTATATTGTCACCCTGCTTATTTAACTTCTATGCAGAGCACATCATGAGAAACGCTGGGCTGGAAGAAGCACAAGCTGGAATCAAGATTGCTGGGAGAACTATCAATCACCTCAGATATGCAGATGACACCACCCTTATGGCAGAAAGTGAAGAGGAACTAAAAAGTCTCTTGATGAAAGTGAAAGAGGAGAGTGAAAACGTTGGCTTAAAGCTCAACATTCAGAAAATGAAGATCATGGCATCTGGTCCCATCACTTCATGGGAAATAGATGGGGAAACATTGGAAACAGTGTCAGACTTTATTTTGGGGGGCTCCAAAATCACTGCAGATGGTGATTGTAGCCATGAAATTAAAAACACTTACTCCTTGGAAGGAAAGTTATGACCAACCTAGACAGCATATTAAAAAGCAGAGATATTACTTTGCCAACAAAGGTCCATCTAGTCAAGGCTATGGTTTTTCCAGTAGTCTTGTATGGATGTGAGAGTTGGACCATAAAGAAAGCTGAGCACCGAAAAATTGATGCTTTTGAACTGTGGTGTTGGAGAAGACTCTTGAGAATCCCTTGGACTCCAAAGAGATCCAACCAGTACATTCTAAAGGAGATCAGTCCTGGGTGTTCATTGGAAGGACTGATGCTGAGACTGAAACTCCAATACTTTGGCCACCTGATGTGAAGAGTTGACTCATTGGAAAAGACATTGATGCTGGGAGGGATTGGGGGCAGGAGGAGAAGGGGACAACAGAGGATGAAGTGGCTGGATGGCATCACTGACTCTATGCACATGAGTGTGGGTCAACTCCAAGAGTTGGTGACATCCAGGGAGGCCTGGCATCCTGTGATTCTTGAGGTGGCAAAGAGTCAGACACGACTTAGTGACTAAACTGAACTGAACTGAAAGGTAAAAAAGACATTTTCTGTGGCTATATATTCTATGAATAGTATTTGATGTCTGAGTGTATATGCATATGTGTGTATATATATGTATACATATATAAACATGTTTACCTTACATTTTTCTTAGTATCATATTCCTACAGAAGTCTTTCAAATTACCGTTGATGCAAACGTATTTTAAAACAGCCTTTAAAATACACACACAAAAAAATGAGGTTAGAAGATAATTTTTAGATGATATACTGCATGAAAATTATAAGGCATAGATTTAAAATATCTTTAGTAAATCTTCCAAAAAGCCAAAATATAAATGATGACAACATACATACACACCAACATTCATTCAATTTAGAAGAGAGTGGCAGTAATTTTGATTTCCCTAATTTATATAACACACAATTACTGTTATAAATAGTAAGGGCTATTCCTATTTCTCAGTAAGTATTTATTATGTTTGAAGTTCTTTTAGGGTAACAATTCATTCAATCAACACTACTCTAAGAGCCTCTCTACTTTATAGGTAAGAAATCTAAAGAAAATAGTGGTGAAAACCTTGGTTAAATACTGAGTTAAAATACCATACAAGACAATAAAATCTGTTAGAAAAGACAAAAAAATCTGCCCAAACGGATCTTTAATAATAGATAACAATTATTTTAGAATAATTAATTATAGTACAAAGTTATGGAATGCTGGTTTAAGGACACTACTTTTCCTCCTGATTGAAACGTGCCTTTGGGAAAATTTTATCTCCTTGCCTTCTTCTTTTTGGCATTTCATCAAGTCGGAGTTTCTCTTTGCTTTCTTCCTTTTCTTCTGCAACTGAAAAGTTTTAAATGACTGCTGAAGAGCCCAAATGCATTCTGTATACCAGAAGGGTTCAAATATAGCATTTTAAGCTTTAAAAAACCTCTGTGTCTCTGGGAGAAATATAGCATGCTGGAACCATTTGGAAGCATAAAAGGGACTCCTTTTTTTAAAACTTTTCTGTAATTATAAACAGTTCTCAAATGTCTTCATTATTAACTGAATGTATAAAAAGTTTTAATATCATAGCAAGCTAGCTGTTTTTCCATAAAGCCCCACAAGTATCTTATTTTGCTTTCCTTGAGATTTCTGTCTTGTGTTGTCTGTGAAGATTCCTTCCGCCTTTTGTCATTTTTCCATGGTGTCCTTATCTAGTTATGCTACACGTTCCTTTCTCCTAATCCTCTTCTTATACCATTATTTTTCAATATTATTAGCCTGGATCCTTTTGACATAAAGGCTTAAAAGCCACTGCCTATTTCTGTCTGTGTTGCCAACTTTTCATGTCCCTGTCATAGTGACACCTTAAATCTCTGACAGCAAATGTCAAAATCTCCCAAACTGCACTGTAGACCAGCTTCAGCTAAATTTCATAAAGTATTGGGTAATTCTGATTAAAACAATTGGTACCTCTGGCAATAAATTACATTGGAGTCCAAATCCAGGATACTGGCTATCTCAAAATATAGCCAGGTTTTGCAAACTATGTTCAAAATCAGTTAGTTAATCCTTAGTGTTCTGATCCACAATTTCAGGGGCTATCTCCAGGTGAATTGGGGACAGGCTTGAGTAAACTCTCCTAAAAGTTTTAAGTATTTTCCATAGCTTTATAGTAAATAATAGAGCTGTGATACAAAGGTTAGAAAAGGTTAGAATTTAAAAACTAGATAGAAGGCTTAGTCCTCATGCTCCACCAGTTACCTACAAACTTTTGACTTTTAATTTCTAATCTTGATATACATACCTTGGAGGAAATGCTCTCATCACTCTTCTTTTTTATCCTCATGGCATTTAAAAATATTCTTTTTAACACTTAAAATGTTTATTTATTTATTTTGGGCTGTGCTGGGTCTCTGCTGCTTCACTGGTTCTTCTCTAGATGTGGTGAGCAGGGGCTACTCTCTAGTTGCAGTGCATGAGCTTCTCATTGTGGTAGCTGCTTCTGTTGTGGAGCACAGGCTCTAGGGCACCCAGGCCTCAGTAGCTGCAGCACGTGGGCTCAGTAGTTGCGGCCCCCAGGCTCTAGAGCACAGGCTCAGCAGCTGTGGCACACGAGCTGGTAGCCCTGCGGCATGTGGGATGTTCCCAGACCAAGGACAGAAGCTGTGTCTCCTGCACTGGCAGGTAGATTCTTCACCACTGAGCCCACAAGGGAAGCCCTCTCTCTTTGTTTTTAATTACTAGTAAATATTTAATGAATTTTCGTTTGGACTAGGGATCACAGCAGATTTGTACAATTTAGCCACAGAAGCTCAAAACAATCCTCTGAAATGTTTTCTGAACCTTGGTTCAAAAATAGATTTTTCCTTCCCTAACCTTTAAAAATGGTTTGAAATGTAAAAGGACAAAGTGATTCTTAAACACAGTCACAATGACATTCGGCAAAAGCTAAAAATACCTCATTGGTTTCACAGGACAAATTTGTATCCACTATGAAGTCCTAATGTTATTGTAAATGCCCTATGAGTGGCTACACGGGCAGAGTAATGTGTTTGTAGAATTATATGGCAACTCAAAGAGACACTGACAAGCTATATTTTACACTTTTGTTCTAGAGGCAGGAAGGAAACATTTAATCCTTCTGATTTGATCTAGAAAACTCTCCTAATGACATTTGCAGGGACTTAATGACATTTTCCTTGGTTCCAGCTCTACTATTCAGCCTTACTCCATCTTATATGATTAGGATTTGTCTTTGCAGGCAGTCATGGACTCTTCTGATAGCTCAGTTGGTAAAGAATCTGCCTACAATACAGAGACACCAGTTCAATCCCTGGGTTGGGAAGATCTGCTGGAGAAGGGGTAGGTTACCCACTCCAGTATTCTTGAGCTTCCCTTGTGGCTCAGCTGGTGAAGAATCTACCTGCAATGCAGGAAACCTGGGTTCAATCCCTGGGTTGGGAAGATCCCCTGGAAATCGGAAGGGCTGCCCACTCTAGTACTCTGGCCTGGAGAATTCCATGGTCTGTATAGTCTATGGGGTTTCAAAAAGTCAGACACAACTGAGTGACTTTCACTCTCACTTGCAGACAGTCATAGTGCCTAATCCACCAAGTTCATGATTAGAACACACAGAAAAATTCAATTTTGCAAAACACTCCTTTCTAAATAATCATGGCTAGAAATTCTCTCTCTGTTCCCTGCTGGGCCCTAATTTGTGAACAGTTGCTTAGACATAGGCCATCTCAGATGTAACCACCCTAGGATTTGTGCTAAGTGCTCTTATCTTCCAGATTCCTACTATGATTCAGAGTTTACAAGATGTTGCATAAAGTAACAGAGGTATAAGAAGGCAGGACTCAGTGGTTACAAAGTAAGTAATAGGGGGCCATAACTAGAGCACTGGATTAAAACCAGGTAGTGCTATGTGTAGGAATGCGTCCCCTCAAAATTTGTGTGTTGAACTCCTACCTCTCAGTACCTCAGATGTGACCATATTTACGAATACAGCCATTTCAGATGTGGGTTAGATGAGGTCATTGCTGGGGAGGAGCCCTAATCCAACAGGACAGGTGTCCCTATAAGAAGGGAGGTTGTGAAATAGACATATACACGGGGAGAACATCATGTGACGATGAAGGCACTGATCGAGACAAAGCTTCTAAAAGTCAGGGAATGACAAAGACTTCCAGAAAACCATCAGAAGCTAGGGGCAGTGCACAGAATCTCCCTCACAGCCATAGGAACTGATCCTGCTGATCACAGACCTTGACCTTCCAGAATTGTAAAACAATATAGTTCTGTTGTTTAAGCCACTCAGTTTGTGGTACCTTGTTATAACACCCCTAGCAAACTCAAACTTGGGAAGGTTGCTTATAGACAACTGGTGTAGGTACAGAGGAGAACAAAGGATAGCCTGGTATAAAAGCAGAGACCAGCCATGCTCACTGGCCTTTCTGACCTGTGGCAGGGAAAAGACTGAATCCCAATTACCTAGAAATCAAGGATCTCACAAGGTGAGTGCAAAGGCTCAGATACTGGCAAGTTGAAGTCATGTGGAGAGATAGCAAGAGAAGAAGGCAAAGCAGCTGGTTCCTGTGACAGAGTGGAGGCCAGTGAGGCAGCAGAGCAGAACTTTGACTCCAAGGTCTCAAATCCATCACCTAGTTATACAGCCTGTTGCGGGGATGGGGGGTAGGGGTGGGGGTAGTCATTGGAAAGAGTCAGTAAGGAGTTAAATACTGATCAAAACACTATGTAAGAAGGTTTCTCTGGCAACTGAGTGCAAAACCTATATTTTGAAAAGATGAGATGCAGAAATGATTTGAGCTTGAGCTTATTACTTAGCTCTAGCTATCTTGCCTGAAAAATAAAGCCAAGCATACACTCACTGGATTTTGGCAAGAATTAAGTGAGATACCCCCCACACAATGCCTGCCACAGTAGCCCATCAATAAATATCAGAAGCTGAGTCAGACATGTACACAGGTATAATTCACATATTTCTTCAAATTAAATGTGGAGATTCACATTTCTCCTTGTTCCTTCCTGTCACTTCTTTGAAAACACTACCTGTAACTCATGCTTGATTCTCTCTCAGGCAACACTTACCCAATTATTACATGAAATGAAGAAATAGACATTTAAGGTATGGGTGGATTATAAACTATGGAGAAGGGAGAGGGTGTCTACTGTGTTCTTGCCACCACTCCCCAACCTCTACCATCTTCTCAACATAAATCTGAGTTCCAGGCTGATTCCATCACAAGAGTCAAAACTGCTTGTAAATTCAGACCTCATTTGCTCTAATGAGATTTCACCCTTCCTCCATTTTGGGGGAATATAGAGGACTAAATGGCATGATTTGGAAAGAAAACACCTTTTTAATATCTCTCCACATGCTGACCTATTTCAATACTGTATACTTTTCAGAGATGAGCAGTTATGCAAAGTCTAGAAGAAAAAGACGCGAGATGCATTCCCACCTCCTCCTGGGAATGTTTCAGCTTTTCAAGATTCTAGGTCATCCCTCTCCCTAATATTTGGAGTTCATTCCCACTGGGAAAGCATCTGTTCATATAGCTTTTTTTTTTCTTAAAAAAAAATTATTGTTTATCCACAATCCAATAGAAACCACTTTTTAAAAAAGCCTTATAGTTTTTCCTTTTAAATTTCATCAGGTAAAATAAATAAGATGCATTAAGGCAATCTGATTAGTTGTGAGTTAAATTAATCGAGCCACCTGAGGAAAGAAGCATTTAACTGTTTACAAATAGCCAAACAGAGAAACTGATGTGATTGATTACATATGTCAGGGATGGGTACATTTATTTAGGGACTGAATGGTGTACTGTGGTGATAGGGTGACTGACTAGGAAGCATTCCTAGCGTCTGGTGGGCTAGTACCTTCGTGCTGCAGAGAAAGATGCTTCCTGAAATGACTAGATGTGAATTTCATCATGTCCTGCCTTCAAGTGTCAGGGAACCTCCTCTTTGTAAGTGTACCAGGGAAAAATATAGGAAAATATGAATTTGAGACTTGTTAAGATCAGATGCATGTTCATTTTGATGTGTTGTCTTTTATATGAGATAAATGATCAAGCACGGGTAGGATTTCTGGAGACAGGAAACTCCATTCCTAGATTAGCTTGTTTTACAAGCATTTCAGTTATAATCCTAAACAGTCTTTATGGTTCTCAATCTTGCCACACTTCTGCAGCAAATATGCAAGTTTCCTAGAATGAGAGATTATGTTCTCTAGGCAGTGGCCTCAATAAAACTACTTTTCAAAGTTTTTCAAAGTTACCCAATTTTCAAAGTTTGGAAGAATGAAGCAGCTTCAGCATGTGGCCTCCAGACTGCCCATGAAGTCCTCTTCTCCCATTTAGTTTTCTTTCCCAATTTCTTTTCTAATTGGAGTGTTACATGCAGTGTGTCTTCGTGGCAAGTATCTTTGTATGTAGGTGTGTAAGTGCTGGGATTGTTTCCTTGGTGTATATGTGTATATACACACACTTGTGTTCATGAACAGTATCACTGGCTCTTTCCAAACGGAATTTCCTAGGAGGTTACTACTTTTTTCTAAACCACCATATGACAAGATGGTTCCTGACGGCTATCTGCACTTCCCATTTAACTTTCTTAATTTTAATAACTACCTCCTCACCCCTTGATGCTCCATTTCAGACCATATCAAATGGGATTAATTTAGAAATTGAGATTAGTTATGACACCACTTGCCTCATTTTAACTTCCAACAGTTAGCATTCTCACCGTTTGGTTTTCTGGAAGGTCTATAATTCTTTTAAAATAAGGGAGAGCTGACCTCAGTGCAGTTTGCAAAACATGTATCAATCAGCATATACAAATGCAAACGAAACTGCAAAAGCTAGTTTAAGCATTTCAGTTATAATCCTAAACAGTCTTTATGGTTCTCAATCTTGCCACACTTCTGCAGCAAATATGCAAGTTTCCTAGAATGAGAGATTATGTTCTCTAGGCAGTGGCCTCAATAAAACTACTTTTCAAAGTTTTTCAAAGTTACCCAATTTTCAAAGTTTGGAAGAATGAAGCAGCTTCAGCATGTGGCCTCCAGACTGCCCATGAAGTCCTCTTCTCCCATTTAGTTTTCTTTCCCAATTTCTTTTCTAATTGGAGTGTTACATGCAGTGTGTCTTCATGGCAAGTATCTTTGTATGTAGGTGTGTAAGTGCTGGGATTGTTTCCTTGGTGTATATGTGTATATACACACACTTGTGTTCATGAACAGTATCACTGGCTCTTTCCAAACGGAATTTCCTAGGAGGTTACTACTTTTTTCTAAACCACCATATGACAAGATGGTTCCTGACGGCTATCTGCACTTCCCATTTAACTTTCTTAATTTTAATAACTACCTCCTCACCCCTTGATGCTCCATTTCAGACCATATCAAATGGGATTAATTTAGAAATTGAGATTAGTTATGACACCACTTGCCTCATTTTAACTTCCAACAGTTAGCATTCTCACCGTTTGGTTTTCTGGAAGGTCTATAATTCTTTTAAAATAAGGGAGAGCTGACCTCAGTGCAGTTTGCAAAACATGTATCAATCAGCATATACAAATGCAAACGAAACTGCAAAAGCTAGTTTTTGCAACTGGATAGCAAGTGGTGACTGCAGCCATGAAATTAAAAGACGCTTACTCCTTGGAAGAAAAGTTATGACCAACCTAGATAGCATGTTGAAAAAGTAGAGACATTACTTTGCCAACAGAGGTCCGTCTAGTCAAGGCTATGGTGTTTCCTGTGGTCATGTATGGATGTGAGAGGTGGACTGTGAAGAAAACTGAGCACCGAAGAATTGATGCTTTTGAACTGTGGTGTTGGGAGATCCAACCAGTCCATTCTGAAGGAGATCAGCTCTGGGACTTCTTTGGAGGGAATGATACTGAAGCTGAAACTCCAGTACTTTGGCCACCTCATGCAAAGAGTTGACTCATTGGAGAAGACCTGGATGCTGGGAGGGATTGGGGGCAGGAGGAGAAGGGGACGACAGAGGATGAGATGGCTGGATGGCATCACTGACTCAACGGACGTGAGTCTGTGTGAACTCCGGGAGCTGGTGATGGACAGGGAGGCCTGGCGTGCTGCGATTCATGGGGTCGCAAAGAGTCGGACATGACTGAGCGACTGAACTGAACTGAACTGAGCTGAGCAAGTGCTGTGATGGTCCATGTATCCCCACTGCTGTGCACAGTGCTGCACAAATAGTCGGGGTACAGTCACTGTTCATCTGAAGACAGAGCTTCGCAGAAAGATTGGCAGAATTTTCCATTAGAACACAAAGGCTAATTTCCTTTATGATCACACAGTTCATGAAAGATGAGATATGGTGGGTTGATTAAATTGGAAAAGCTGCAGCTTCCCAAGATCCTACATTTCTTACCTCCGCAAAGAGATCATAGAGAAAGAAACTGCTTCAAGGTAGATGAATGCTAAAATACCCCCAATGTAGCAGGGTTCTCAAGAGGTAAAAGGGGTCTGGTAAAACAAATTTATGTATATAAGTGATAACAAGGGGCCTGGGATACAAAACAGCCTGCAAAAAAAAGAGTGATGAAGAATATTTTAAAGTAGGAAAAAATGACCACAGAACCTCAGTTACTGTTTGCTCAGAAGGCATGTGCAGTTCAATGGTGTCTACTACATGAAGGAGCCACGCCCCGCTACCTGTGCACCCTGAAGGACTTGACAAGCCAGCTGCCCGCAGAGGACAGGATGATCCTGGAGTTCAGCTTCCCATCTTCATTGGGAAACTGTTCCAGTGGCTGAACCTCTGCCTAAGTACGGACTTAGGGCACCTCTGCCTAAGTACGGACTTAGGGCACAGAACTGGGCCACTTCACGAGTTGTTTTTTCTGGGACCTCTCTGTCTCCTTGAGAGTGCACATCCGACTTTACGTGTGGTAGCTTTGATTCCTGGATGCATTTCATGTAAGGCTAATATACTTTTATAAGAGCATAGCTTATAATAAGAAATTAATGAAAGAAAAAAACAAATGTTTCCTAGTGGTAAAAAAAAGAGTATGGAAGATTTATCTAGGGCATAAGTCTTAAGTCCCTGGGTCTCAGGTTGAAGTCTTTCTTGGTCTGTGGCCTACTTAAAGGAGAACAAAAGCTGTATTTAAAAACCAGAGGCCACATCTTGCTAAATCTAAGGTTTTTCACAATCATCCGGGCTTTTAAAAATGTCTGTCTATTCTTGGTGACTTCGCAAATCATTTTAAGAAGATAGAGGAAGAGAATGAAAACAAGTTTGAATATTGTTTTTTTCAAAAACCTTGCAGCTTGGGAAGGTAGAAGTTATGCTTATTTTAAAGTATTTGCATTGTGTTTGTTTAAATTGTGTTTGCCATGTTACATGTCTCAAGTGATGTAGGTTATTGTAGATTACAGCATTTCAGGGTCAAGTTCACTTTTAGCTTTTTTATTTATGCTTTATTGGCTTATGTGTGTGTGCTTAGTCCCTCAGTTGTGTCCAACTCTTTGTGACCCCATGGACTGTAGTCCTCCATGTTCCTCTGTCCATGGAATTCTTCAGGCAAGAATACTAGAGTGAGTTGCTATGCCCTTCTCCAGGGGATCTTCCTGACTCAGGGATCAAACCTGAGTCTCTTATGTGGGTGGGGCAGGTGGGTTCTCTACCACTCGTGCCAGCTGGGAAGCCTGCAGGTATCCATAGCTCTTTTCAGAAGCAGCCCAAGGTCACTTCCCTTCCCCCGTATTGAGGTCATCCCAGGTCTAGTGCGAGGCTGCGATATGGAGTGGTGGGGCCAGATCATTCACTAGGTTGGTGTTGGGGGGCAGAGTGTTATAACTATAGAAATGAAGCAGATGGCCTGCCATCAGAGACCTGGGTTGCTTCTGCAGTCCTGATATAACTAACAACACTATCACTGTTCTTTCTGGAGATACCTACAGGTATCTCCTGTAGGTAAATATGCTCTGGTATCTCTACAGAGATGCCCCAGGTTATCTCTGTAACTAGATGAGTCTATTCCCTTGGCTTTGTTGGCCCAGATCCTGCGTAGTGCGGTGGGGTGGGTTTGGGGGGTGGTGGTGAGAGTGGGGCCAGGTATTTGCCACACTTGGGTTCAGGAGATCAGCAAGGGTGCAGTCACCAGTGCAGAACTCTCTCCACCCTGTTTGTTAGTAAGCCAGCACCCCTTCATTTTGGGGAATGGAGCCTAGGCCTCTCCAGCCATTTTGTCTGTTCCAGAATCCAAGGGGCCTCTCTCCTTCATATAAGACTCCAGGACTGGGATGGTCTGTTTGTGGCTTGACCTGCTTGCTCCCCAGCTTTAGAGTCTTCCCGTGTGAACCTTTTCCTCATTTCAGATTGCTCCTTGGGGCTGAAATTTTGACCCTTTGCCTTTTCTCCATTGTACTTGGTTACATGTAAGTCTTTCTTGCAACTTTCGTTGTACAGCTTTCTTTTTGCCAGTTTCCAGTTTTCCCTGAGAATTTTTCTACAGATAGATGTATTTTTGATGTGTTTGTGGAGGAAGGTAAGCTCCACATCCTCTTATTTTGCCATCTTGATCCAACCCCTCCAGAATTCCTTATTAGGTCTCAGCTTTTCCCACTGTTAGCTGTGTGATTCTGAGCAAGTCCTAACCTCAATTTATTTAGTCATAAAGTTGTACATGTGTGTTTGTGTGTATATTTCTCTTTCTCAAAAAGATGAGAGAGGGTCAGGAAGATAACAAAACTTTTAATTGGTGCATCCAGTTTACCAACACAACATTAATTTTTATTTTAATAATGTGATTTAATTGAATACTTTGCTAGTGCTGCACTAAATTGGGTCTGTTACTTAAAATTAAGAAAAATCATCCCCCTTATACAACTAACACCACCCCACCCACACTCCCAAATAACATGTTTCCATTTGGGAACAGGCAGAATTTAAATCACTATTCCTCGAGGGATTTTTTTTTTAAAGCAAAAGTGAGGTAGGTGTCAATAGACTAAAAAGTTATTGCTTTAAAGTAAACAAAAATGCAATTGAAGTACAGATTTTTTTTTAAAACACTGTAGCAATGATCTCTCACTGTCCACTGAATTCTATTGTTTTCTCCTCCAGTAATACAGTTGTAACTAGGAACCTCCCCTTATAGCTAGGTGTATCTGTATGACTATGTCTTGCCAATAGATATGAGAAAATGTTATGTGGGTCAGACCAAGACTATTATAAAATGTGGTGTGTCTCCTTCATGATTGCTTTTTTTATTTCTCTGCCTGGATATTTATTATGACATGGCTCTATGAGATAGTGAAACAAAAAGATAGAGGGAATCTAGTCCCTTAATGAATACTTGGAGTAGTTTTTCTGCTTACCTGAATACTTACTCAGGCATGTTTACTGTGTTACTATTAAAATTTAGGTGTGTGCTATTTACAGTCTAACATGCCCTATCTATTACATGTCCCTCTTTAGTTTGGTTATATTTTTAATAAGTGTAAGAAGCAGGAAATATTCATTGGTGGGTTATCTGTTTCTTCTGACATTTTCAAGGAGAGACGGCTTTTAATAGGGCGCTTGTATTAGCAGCCTAACTTTCTGTTAGTGATCATTATGTCCACGATTTTGAATATCAGAATTTTTTCATACTCATAACCATTTTTTAAAGACTATGTATTTTGATCGAAGGAAAAATAAGATGAAGACAAAGGAATGTAATATAGGTTTGTAAACAGCAAATTAATTTAAAAAATGAGTGAGCAAGTAGTATGGATAGATGAAAGAGGGAAGTCCAGCATGCAGATGAGGATGCAAGAGGACCAGCTCCTTTCTCAACTTAGAAGTGCACATGTTGCCATGAATGGTGCGTCCTCCCAAGAGGGAGCACAAAGAGTATAGAATTTATAGCCACACAGATGAAAAATGAAATCTGTTGAACAAGCACAATACGCCATGCACTGCTCTATGTATTTTCACATACAGTTTGGACTTTCACACGCATGGTTTCATAGAAACCCTGCAAGGGAAAATCTATGCTATACTCGTTCCACAGGGAGAGACAACTGAGGCTCAGTTTTACCATCCCTGAACTATATTGCAGGTATGTGGATGAGCCAGAATTAGAGTTAAGTATTTCTAATTTCAGGGCTTGTGTTACTCATATTTTACTATGTATGGGGACTTGGTTGGTAATTAATATTGACATAATAGTGTATACATACAGGTATTATTAAAATTCAAAGTGATTGTTATTGGTACATTCAGTGAATTTTATTGTATCTTAGAAACATCAAGTCTTCTGTGTTTCATAAGAGAGTATTTTAGATTAGGCAATAATATATCGATTTTAAGAGAAGTAGAGGGAATAGAAAATAGGAAAGGAAGTAAGTCTGTACTCCAACACCTTCTCCTTGCTGATTTTCCAGAACCCAGTAACTACACTGCCCCCAAGTTCTATTCTCTTCCATCTTCCATTTCCGTTCTTGACTTTCTATATCCTTCAACCTCATCTTTTTCTCTGCTTTTTGTCATTACTTTGTGGCCATGTGCAAAAGCGAAGTAAAATCAGCTACTCCAATGAATTAAACCACATTAGTTGGGTGATACTGTGTTACTATTCAGTGATTTTCTTTTATAGATGTGGTGTGTTAAGTCTAAGAGTTATATATAGAAAATATTTGAAGTACTAAGGAAGGCTCTGAGAAACTTGTTTAGGGACTAGGATGTGGGGTAAAAATAATAAGTACTCTTATGGTGGCTGCTGCTGCTGCTAAGTCGCTTCAGTCGTGTCTGACTCTGTGCGACCCCATAGATGGCAGCCCACCAGGCTCCTCTGGCCCTGGGATTCTCCAGGCAAGAATCCTGGAGTGGGTTGCCATTTCCTTCTCCAATGCATGCATGCATGCTAAGTTGCTTCAGTTGTGTCCAACTCTGTGGGACTACATGGGGCACCTCTTTAAGAATTTTCCACAGTTTGTTGTGATCCACACAGTCAAAGGCTTTGGCATAGTCAATAGAATGAAACAGATGTTTTTCTGGAACTCTCTTGCTTTTTCAATGATCCAACAGATGTTGGCAATTTGATCTCTGGTTCCTCTGCCTTTTCTAAATCCAGTGTGAACATCTGAAATTTCTCGGTTCATGTACTGTTGAAGCCTGACTTGGAGAATTTTGAGCATTGCTAGCATGTGAGATGAGTGGAATTGTGTGGCAGTTTGAACATTTTTTGGGATTGTCCTTCTTGGGATTGGAATGAAAACTGATCTTTTCCAGTCCTGTGGCCACTGCTGAGTCTTCCAAATTTGCTGGCATATTGAGTGCAACACTTTCATGGCATCATCTTTTAGGATTTAAAATACCTCCACTGGAATTCCATTGCCTCCACTAGCTTTGTTTGTAGTGATGCTTCCTAAGGCCCATGTGACTTCATATTTCAGGATGTATGGCTCTAGGTGAGTGATAACACCACTATGATTATCTTGGTTATGAAGATCTTTTTTGTATAGTTCTTCTGTGTATTGTTGCCACCTCTTTTAACACCTTCTGCTCTGTTAGGTCCATACCATTTCTTCCCTTTATTGTGCCCGTCTTTCATAAAATGTTCCCTTAGTATCTCTAATTTTCTTGAGGAGATATCTAGTCTTTCCACCTTACCTGCCTCCTGAGAAATGTGTATCCAGGTCAAGAAACAACAGTTAGAACTGGACATGGAACAACAGACTGGTTCCAAATCGGGAAAGGAGTATGTCAAGGCTGTATATTGTCACCCTGCTTATTTAACTTACATGCAGGGTATATTGTGCGATATGCTGGGCTGGAAGAAGTACAAGTTGGAATCAAGATTGATGGAAGAAATATCAATCACCTTAGATATGCAGATGACACCACCCTTATGGCAGAAAGTGAAGAGGAACTATAGAGTCTCTTGATGAAAGTGAAAGAGATGAATGAAAAAGTTGGCTTAAAACTCAGTATTCAGAAAACTAAGATCATGACATCCAGTCCTATCACTTCATGGCAAATAGATGGGGAAACAGTGGAAACAGTGAAAGACTTTATTTTGGGGGCTCCAAAATCACTGCAGATGGTGACTGCAGTCATGCAATTAAAAGGTGCTTGCCCCTTGGAAGAAAAGCTATGACCAACCTAGACAGCATATTAAAAAGCAGAGACATTATTTGCCAACAAAAGTCTGTCTAGTCAAAGCTATGGTTTTTCCAGTAATCATGTATGAATGTGAGAGTTGGACTATAAAGAAAGCTGACCACCAAAGAATTGATGCTTTTGAACTGTGATGTTGGAGAAGACTCTTGAGAATTTCTTGGACTCCAAGGAGGTCCAACCAGTCAATCCTAAGGGAAATCAGTCCTGAATATTCATTGAAATGTTGAAGCTGAAACTCCAATACTTCGGCCACCTGCTGCGAAGAACTGACTCACTGGAAAGGATCCTGCAGGTTTGAGCAAGATACTTGACTTGAAGTATCTTGCTGGGAAAGATTGAAGGTGGGAAGAGAAGGGGACAAGATGGGTTGGATGGCATCACCAATTCGATGGCATGAGTTTGAATAAGCTCTGGAAGCTGGTGATAGACAGGGAAACCTGGTTTGTTGCAGTCCATGGGGTCACAAAGAGTCAGATACAACTGAGTGACTCAACTGAACTGATGGAGAACCTAACATATATCAGGCTCTATACTATTTTACAAGTATTATCTCATTTAATGTAAATAATAAACATGGGAAACAGTACTATTGAGGAAGGAATTGGAGAAGTCAAGTATCTTGCTCAAAGCTGCATATTTTGTAGAGAACAGTGGTGAATTATGTGGGTAAACTAGTCAAGGATTATTTTCTATGTGGTGGGATTAAAAATAGGCCTCTCAAATACTATGTGCATTAAGAAACAGTAGTTTAGGTGGGAGAGGGGTGGATATTTGGCTACTGAATCTTAAATCCAACGAATGAACCCTAAATAGCAGTAAGTATTGACATCACTGACTCGATAGACATGAGTCTGAGTGAACTCCAGGAGTTGGTGATGGACAGGGAGGCCTGGTTTGCTGCAGTTCATGGGGTTGCAAAGAGTCGGACACGACTGAGCGACTGAACTGAACTGATCTGCATACTAAGAACTTCTGTGACATTCAATAAGGTATACAAAGGGACAGTAATAAAAAAGTGGTTGGTTTGTTCAGTTCAGTTCAGTCGCTCAGTCGTGTCTGACTCTTTGCGACCCCATGAATCGCAGCACGCCAGGCCTCCCTGTCCATCACCAACTCCCGGAGTTCACCCAGACCCATACCCATGGAGTCAGTGACACCATCCAGCCATCTCATCCTCAGTCGTCCCCTTCTCCTCCTGCCTCCAATCCTTCCCAGCATCAGAGTCTTTTCCAATGAGTCAACTCTTCACATGAGGTGGCCAAAGTACTGGAGTTTCAGCTTCAGCATCATTCCTTCCAAAGAAATCCCAGGGTTGATCTCCCTCAGAATGGACTGGTTGGATCTCCTTGCAGTCCAAGGGACTCTCAGGAGTCTTCTCCAACACCACAGTTCAAAAGCATCAATTCTTTGGTGTTCAGCCTTTTTCACAGTCCAACTCTCACATCCATACATGACTACTGGAAAAACCATAGCCCTAACAAGACGGANCTCCCTCAGAATGGACTGGTTGGATCTCCTTGCAGTCCAAGGGACTCTCAGGAGTCTTCTCCAACACCACAGTTCAAAAGCATCAATTCTTTGGTGTTCAGCCTTTTTCACAGTCCAACTCTCACATCCATACACGACTACTGGAAAAACCATAGCCTTGATTAGACGGACCTTAGTCGGCAAAGTAATATCTCTGCTTTTGAATATGCTATCTAGGTTGTTCATAACTTTTGTTCCAAGGAGTAAGCATCTTTTAATTTCATGGCTGCAGTCACCATCTGCAGTGATTTTGGAGCCCCCCAAAATAAAGTCTGACACTGTTTCCACTGTTTCCCCGTCTATTTCCCATGAAGTGATGGGACTAGATGCCATGATCTTCGTTTCCTGAATGTTGAGCTTTAAGCCAACTTGTTCACTCTCCTCTTTCACTTTCATCAAGAGGCTCTTTAGTTCCTCTTCACTTTCTGCCATAAGGGTGGTGTCATCTGCATATCTGAGGTGATTGATATTTCTTCCAACAATCTTGATTCCAGCTTGTGTTTCTTCCAGTCCAGCGTTTCTCATGATGTACTCTGCATATTAGTTAAATAGGCAGGGTGACAGTATACAGCCTTGACATACTCCTTTCCCTATTTGGAACCAGTCTGTTGTTCATGCCCAGTTCTAACTATTGCTTCCTGACCTGCATACAGATTTCTCAAGAGGCAGGTTAGGTGGTCTAGTATACCCATCTCTCTCAGAATTTTCCACAGTTTATTGTGATCCACACAGTCAAAGGCTTTGGCATAGTCAATAAAGCAGAAATAGATGATCCAACGGATGTTGGCAATTTGATCTCTGGCTCCTCTGCCTTTTCTAAAACTGGCTTGAACATCTGGAAGTTCACGGTTCATGTATTGCTGAAGTCTGGCTTGGAGAATTTTGAGCATTACTTTACTAGCATGTGAGATGAGTGCAACTGTGCAGTAGTTTGAGCATTCTTTGGCATTACCTTTCTTTTGGATTGGAATGAAAACTGACCTTTTCCAGTCCAGTGGCCACTGCTGAGTTTTCCAAATTTCCTGGCATATTAAGTGCAGCACTTTTACAGCATCATCTTTCAGGATTTGGAATAGCTCAACTGGAATTCCATCATTTCCACTAGCTTTGTTCCTAGTGATACATTCTAAGGCCCACTTGACTTCACATTCTAGGATGTCTGGCTCTAGATGAGTGATCACACCATCATGATTATAATGAGACTTAAATGAAACCAAATGAAACTTAATGAAACCAAATCTTCAAATGTAGGAGCAGTACTATATTCTGAGGGAACCCCTCCTTGTGCTTACTTATAATTAAAGATAAACACTATCTCTGCCTTCTAAAGGAACAGAGATGACCACTGAATTTGTGTGCCAAGATCAAAGAACTTTACTTTTTAAACATCTACATGTGGAATATTTGCAGCAGGTTTTAGTACTTGTGTCAACTTCTGAAAGTAAAACCAAACCAAACACCCTGTACATTTTTTTGCCTTTTTTTGAATTGAAATATAGTTGATATGCAATATTATGTTTTAGGTGTGCAACAGAATGATTCTCAATTTTTAAAGTTCTTTTTCTAATTTTAGTCATAAAATATTAGACATGTTCCCTATGCTATACATTATATCCTTGTGCCTTATTTATTTTAACATAATAGTTTATACCTCTTATTCCTCTACACCTATCTTGCCCTTTCCCCTTTCCCTCTACCCACTGGTAAGCACTAGTTGGTTCTCCATATCTGTGAGTCTGTTTCTTTTTTGTTACATTCCCTAGTTATCCATTGGAGAAGGAAATGGCAACCCACTTCAGTGTTGTTGACTGGAAAATCCCATGGATGGTGGAACCTGGTAGGCTTCAGTCCATGGGGTCACAAAGAGTTGGACATGACTGAGCAACTTCACTTCTAGTTATTCATCGTCTATTTTTGATTCCACATATAAACGATATCACACAGTCTTTGTCTTTCTCTCTCTGACTTATTTTACTTAGCTTAATATCTTCCAGGCCCATCCATGTTGTTGCAGAGGGGAAAATTTCTTTCTTTTTTATGGCTGAGTAGTATTGTGTTATGTATATGTACCACATTTCTCTATCCATTCATCTGTCAGTGGACAGTTAGTTTGCTTACATATCTTGGCAGTGGTGAATGATGCTGCTGTGAGCTTTGGGGTACACATGTCTTTTCAGTGTTTTTTTTTTTTTTTTTTCAGACAAATGCCCAGAAGTGGAATAGCTGGGTCATATGGTAGGTCTGTTTTTAGTTTCTTCAATAAACTTGCATATTGTGTTCCACAGTAGCCACACTAATTTTCATTTCCACCAGTAGTGAACAAGGGTTCCCTTTTGTGCACATCCTACCCAGCATTTATCATGTGCGGTCTTTTTGATGATACCCATTCTGACAGGGGTGAGGCAATATCTCATTGTGGCATTAATTACTATTTCTCTGATGATTAAGTGTATTAAACATCTTTTCATGTGCCTGTTGTCCATCTTTATGTCTTTTTTGGAAAAGTTCCTGTTCAGTTCTTCCGCCCATTTTTAATCAGGTTGTTTTTGATGTTGTTGTATGTACTATTTATATATTTGGAATATTAACCCCTTATCAGTCATTTCACTTGCAAACATTTTCTCCCATTCAACATGCTGTCTTTGTTTTGTCAGTGGTTCATGTGCTCTGCAAAAGTTTTTAATTTTAATTAGGCTTAGTTTGCTTACTTTTCTTTTGCCTTAGGAAACAGATCCCCCAAAAATGTGTTACAGTTAATGTCAAAGAGTGGTCCACGTATTTTGTTTTTCTGGGTGTATTTATGGTTTCTAGTCTTATGTTTAGGTCTTTAAGCCAGTTTGAGTTATTTTTGTGCATGGTGTTAGACCATGTTATAGTTTCTTTACATGCAGCTATCCAGTTTTCCCCGCACTATTTATTGAAGAAATCCTCTTTCCTCCATTCTATATTCTGACCTCTTGGTTGTAGATTAATTGCTCATAAAGGAATAGGTTTATTTCTAGGCTGCTTATTCCATTAATCTGTGTGTCTGTTTCTGTGCTAGTACTATGTTGCTTTGATTACTGTAGCTTTGTACTGTAGCCCCAAGTCAGGGAGCATGGTTCCTCTGGCGCTGTTCTTTCTCAGGATTATTTTTGCTGGTTGGGGCCTTTTGTTTTCCATGTAAATTTCAAAATTATTTGTTCCTGTTACTTGAAAAATACTCTTGGTATTTTGATAGGGATTGCATTGAATCTGTAGATTGCTTTGCATAATATGGTCATTTTAACAATATTCTTCCAATGCCTGAACACAGTTTATCTTTGACCTGTTGTGTCATCTTCAATTCTTTTTCAGCATTGTTGTACAATTTTTCAAGTACAGGCCTTCTACCTTAGCAGGTAGGTTTATTCCTGGGTATTCTTTTTGATGTGATGATAAATGGGAGTGTTTCCAAAGTTTCACTTTCTGATAGTTCATTATTAGTTTACAGAAAGGCAACAGGTTTCTGTGCTAATTTTATATCCAATACCAAATTCATTAATGAGTCCCAGCAGTATTTTTGGTGGCATCATTAGGATTTTCTCTCACATCATCTGTGAATAGTGACAGTTTAACTCTTTCTTTCCAATTTGGACTTTTTTCTTTTTTAATGATTGCTGTGGCTAGGACTTCCAGTACTATGTTGAATAAAAGTGGTAGGATAGGTATTCTTGTTCTGATCCTAATCATAGATAAAATGCTTTTAGCTTTTCACCATTTACTGTGATGTTATCTGTGAGCTTGCCATATACTGCCTTTATTATGTTGAAGCATGTTCTATGCCCATATTGTCTCTATGTCCACTTTCTTGAGAGTTTATCTTAAATGGGTGTTGAATATTGGCGTTTTTTTTTTTTTGCATCTATTGAGATGATCGTGTGTTTTTTTTTTATCATGCAGTTTGCTAACATAGTATATCATATTGACCAATTTGCAGATTTGGAAAAATTTTTACATTTGTGGGATAAATCTTGCTTGATTAAGGTGTATGATCTTTTACATGTATCATTGGGTTGGTTTTGCTGGTGTTTTATTGAAGATTTTTGAATCTGGGTTCATCAGTGATATTGGCCTGTGTTTTTCTTCTAATATCCTTTATTTGTTTTGGTGTAGAACAAGTTTGGGAGCATTCCTTTGTCTGCAATTTCTTGGAAGAGTTTGAGAAAGATAGGTGAACTCTCCTCTAAATGTTTGGTAGAATTCATCTCTGAGGTAATGTTCTCCTGGACTTTTGTTTGTTGGCAGTTGTTAAATTACTGATTCAGTTTCACTACTGGTAATTAGTCCATTCATAATTTCTATTTCTTCTTGGCTCAGTCTTTTGAGATTGTATCTTTCTAAAAATGCGTCCATTTCTTTTAGATTGTCCATGTTTTTGGCAAATAGTTCTTTGTAGTTGTCTTTTATGAGCCTTTGTATTTCTGTGGTGTCAGTTTTAACTTCTTTTCCATTTTTAAATTTTATTTATTTGGGTCTTTGCCTTTTTTCCTTAATGAGTCTGGCTAAAGGTTTGTCAGTTTTGTTTATCTTTTTAAAGAACCAGATGTTAATTTCATTGAACTTTTCTAGCTGTTTTTACTCTCTGTTTCATTTATTTCTCTTCTGATATTTATATATTTTTTTCTTCTACTGACTTTAGATTTTGCTTTTTCTTTTTTCTCTAGTTCCTTCAGTTGTAAGTTAGGTTGTTTGTTTGAGATTTTTCCTATTTCCTGAGGTAAATTTGTTTGACTATAAACTTCCCTCTTAAAACAACTTTTGCTGCATTCCATAGGTTTTGGATTGTCATGTTTCCAGTTTTCATTTCTCTCTAGGTGTTTTTTTAATGTCCTCTTGATTTCTTCAGGGATCCACTGATTGATTGATAAAATATTGTTAAGTTCCCATGTCTTTATGGTTTTTGTAATTTCTTCTTATAATTGATTTCTAGTTTCATAGCACTGTGGTTATAAATGATGCTTGATGTGATTTCAGTTTTATTAAATTTACCAAGGCTTATTTTGAAAGAATGTGTATTCTGCTTTTGGATGAACGTTCTATAAATACCTCCCAAGTATATCTGGTCTAATATGTCATTTAAAACCAGTGGTTTTCTGGTCTGTCTAAAAATTTTATTGAAATTAGTTTATTTAAAATGTGTTCATATCTGCTGTACCTCAGAGAGATTCAGTTATGTGTGTGTGTGTGTGTGTATGTGTAGTTCTATTTTTTCTGTTATGAATTATCACAGGATGTTGAATATACATCCTTGGTCTATATAGTCTTTGTTCAGTCACTTAGTTGTGTCCGACTCTTTGTGACCCCATGATCAACAGCATGCCAGGCTTCCCTGCCCTTCACTATATCCCAGAGTTTGCTCAAACTCAGGTCCATTGAATCAGTGATGCCATCTAACCATCTCATCCTATATCATCCCCTTCTGCTTCTGCCTTCAATCTTTCCCAGAATAAGGGTCTTTTCCAGTGAGTCAGTTTTTCGTGTCAGGTAGCCAAAGTATTGGGGCTTCAGCTTCAGCATCAGGGTTGATTTCCTTTAGGATGGACTGGTTGGATCTCCTTGCTGTCCAAGGGACTCTCAAGAGTCTTCTCAAGCATCACAGTTCAAAAGCAGCAATTCTTCAGTGCTCAGCCTTCTTTGTAATCCAACTCTCACATCCATACATGACTACTGGAAAAACCATAGCTTTGACTAGATGGACTTTTAGGGAAAAGTGATGTCTTTGTTTTTAAGATGCATCTCACTTTGTCATAGCTTTTCTTCCAAAGAGCAAGCATCTTTTAATTTCATGGCTGCAACCACAATCCACAGTGATTTTGGAGCCCAAGAAAGTAAAGTCTGTCACTGTTTCCATTTTTTCCCCACCTGTTTGTCATGAAATGATCAAACTGGATGCCATGATCTTCGTTTTCTGAATGTTGAGTGTTAAGCCAATTTTTTCACTCTCCTCTTTCACTTTCATCAGGAGGCTCTTTAGTTCCTCTTCACTTTCTGCCATAAGGGTGGTATCATCTGCATATCTGAGATTATTGATATTTCTCCCAGCAATCTTGATTCCAGCTTGAGTTTCATCCAACCAGGCATTTCACATGATGTACTCTGCATATGAATTAAATAAGCAAGGTGACAACATACAGCCTTGACATACTCCTTTCCCAATTTGGAACCAGCCCATTGTTCCATGTCCAGTTCTTGACCTGCATACATTTTTTTTTTTCAGGAGGCAGGTAAGTTGGTCTGGTAGTCCAGTCTCTTTCAGAATCTTCTAGTTTGTTGTGATTCACACAAAGGCTTTAGTGTAGTCAATGAAGCAGATGTTTTTCTGGAATTCTCTTGCCTTTTCTATGATCCAAAGGATGTTGGCAATTTGATCTCTGCTTCCTCTGCGTTTTCTAAATCCAGCTTGTATATCTGGAAGTTCTTGGTTCATGTACTGTTGAAGCCTGGCTTGAAGGATTTTGAGCGTTACCTTGCTAGCAGGTGAAGGGAGGACAATTGTGCAGTAGTTTGAGCATTCTTTGGCATTGCCTTCTTTGGGATTGGAATGAAAACAGACCTTTTCCAGTCCTGTGGCTGCTACTGAGTTTTCCAGACTTGCTGACATATTGAGTGCAGCACTTTAACAGCATTATATTTCAGGATTTGAGAGTGTGGGGCTGAGATTCCATCACCTCCATGAGCTTTGTTCATAGCAATACTTCCTAAGGTCCCCTTGACTTCACACTCCGGATGTCTGGCTCTTGGTGAGTCATCACACCATCATGGTTATCCAGATCATTAATAACTTTACTTTCTGTAAAGTTCTCCTGTGTATTCTTGCTACCTTTCTTAACACCTCTGCTTCTTTTAGGTCCAGAATGTTTCTGTCGTTTATTACACCCATCTTTGCATGAAATGTTCCCTCAGTGTGTCTGATTTTCTTGAAGAGATCTCTAGTGTTTTCCATTCTAGTGTTTTCTTCTATTTCTCTGCACTGTTCACTTAAGCCTTTCTTATCTCTCCTTGCTATTCTTTGGAACTCTGCATTCAGATGGGTGCATCTTTTCTTTTCTACTTTGCCTTTTGCTTCTCTTCTTTTTTCAGCGATTGTAAATCCTCCTCAGACAACCATTCACCTTTTTTCATTTGTTTTTCTTGGGGATGGTTTTGATCACTGCCTCCTATACAATGTTACCAAATGTTACTTAGCCTTTGAGGACTCCTGAAAGTAAGCCCTGCTGGCCTTCAAAGAAAAATGCTCTGGGGGCTTGTCTTCTTGGTGCAGAGTCCCCAGGCTAGGGAGCCTGATACAGGGCTCAGATCTCTCACTCCTTTGAGAGAGCCTCTGCAGTTGCAGTTATTCTCCTGTTTGTGAATCACCCTCCTCGGGGTATGGAATTTGACTGTTATGCATTTCCACCCCTCCTAGTACTTGCTTCTTTATATCTTTAGTTGTAAGAGATGTTTTTTCATGGTTTTCTGACTTTTACATCAATGGTTTCTCTGCAAATAGTTGTGATTTTGGTGTGCTTATGAGAGAGGGTGAGCTCAGGGTCTTTCTACTCTGCTGTTTTATACAATAATCCAGGGATAAATATTTTTGATAGTGTGCTGTGTGTCTTTAAAAAGACTTCACATTTGCCTGTGGAAGTAGACATTGGAAGGGTCAGAGCTCCACGTCCTTTTGAGGTTCACCCTGTACATTTTTGTTTGATTTGTATAAAAGGTATTGGTGTATTACGGGCACTCAGAATATGTACTGAATGAAAAACAGTATTTAGAATAAAAGAGAAGATAAAAGCAATCCTGGAAGTGGTGGGACAAAGGTTAGAAATGACAAATCAAAAATGAAACTATCATTTTTTTTAAGATTGCTTACATGGGTAATAAAGAAAGGGAACAGTATTTAAAAATTATTGGGTTTTCTCTGAGTATATGCGCAATAATGGGTTGCTGGGTCATGTGGTAATTCTGTTTTTAGTTTTTTAAGAAACCTCTAGGCTTCCTTCATAACTCAGTCAGTAAAGAGTCTGCCTGCAATGCAGAAGACTGGGGCTTGGTTCCTGGGTCAGGAAAATCCCATGGAGAAGGAAATGGCAACCAACTCCAATATACTTGCCTGGAGAATCCCAGGGACAGAAGAGCCTGGCAGATTACAGTACCTGGGGTCACAAGAGTTGGACATGACTTAGTGATTAAACCACTACCATACTGTTATCCATAGTGGCTGTATCTGTTTACATTCCAACCAGTAGTATGTGAGGGTTACTTTTGCTTCACACCCTTTCCAGCATTTATTGTTAAAATTTAAAAATCTACAATTTTAAATTGAAGGCTAGTTGCTTTACAGTTTTGTGTTGGTTTGTACCAGTCATCAACATGAATCAGCCATAGTTAACCTATGGCCCCTCCCACTTGAACATCCCTCCCACCTCCCTTACCATCCCACCCCTCTAGGTTGTTACCAAGCCCAGTATGAGTTCCATGAGTCATACAGCAAATTCCCATTGACTATCTATTTTACATACGGTAATATGTATTTCCTTGTTACTCTCTCCGTGTATCCCAGCCCCTCCTCCCACCCCCCAGCTGTGTCCGTAAGTCTGTTCTCAATGTCTGTATCTCCACTGCTGCTCTACAAGTAGATTCACTGGTACTATATTTCTAGATTCCACAAACATGCATTAGTATATGTTATTTCTTTTTCTGACTTACTTCACTCTGTATAATAGGCTCTAGGTTCATCCGCCTCATTAGGACAGACTAAAATGCATTCCTTTTTATGATTGAGTAAGTGTGTACAGTGCTTAGTAGCTCAGTGTATCCAGCTCTTTGTGACTCCATGGACTGTAGCCCACCAGGCTTCTCTATTCCTGGGGATTCTCCAGGCAAGAATACCAGAGTGGGTTGCCATGCCCTCCTCCAGGAGATCTTCCCAACCCAGGGGCCAAACCCGGGTCTCCTGCATTTCAGGGGGATTCTTTACCATCTGAGCCACCAGGGAAGCCCCTCTATTGTTTATATGTACCAGAGCTTCTTTATCCATTCTTGTTTCGATGGACATCTAGGTTGCTTTAATGTCCTAGCTATTGTGAATAGAGCTGCAATGAACACTGGCACTGAAAGATGAACTCCCCAGGTCAGTAGGTGCCTAGTATGCTACTGGAAATCAGTGGAGAAGTAACTCTAGAAACAATGAAGGGATGGAACAAAAACAACACCCAGTTGTGGATGTCACTGGTGATAGAAGTAAGGTCTGATGCTGTAAACAGCAGTATTGCATAGGAACCTGGAATGTTAGGTCCATGAATCAAGGCAAACTGGAAGTGGAGATGGCAAGAGTGAACATCGACACTCTAGGAATCAGTGAACTAAGATGAACTGGAATGCATGAATTTAACTCAGATGACCATTACATCTACTACTGCGGGCAGGAATCCCTTAGAAGAAATGGAGTAGCCATCACGGTCAACAAAAGAATCCAAAATGCAGTACTTGGATGCAATCTCAAAAATGACATAATGATCTCTGTTCATTTCCAAGGAAAACCATTCAATATCACAGCAATCCAAGTCTATGCCCTAAACAGTAACGCTGAAGAAGCTGAAGTTGAATGGTTCTGGGACGACCTACAAGACCTTCTAGAACTAACACCCCCAAAAGATGTTCTTTTCCTTATAGGGGACTGGAAAGCAAAAGTAGGAAGTCAAGAAACACGACGAGTAAAAGGCAAATTTGGCCTTGGAGTACAGAATGAAGCAGGACAAAGACTAATAGAGCTTTGCCAAGAGAATGCGCTGGCCACAGCAAACACCTCAACAACACAAGAGAAGACTCTACACATGGACATCACCAGATGGCCAACACTGAAATCATATAGATTATAATCTTTGCAGTCAAAGATGGAGAAGCTCTATACAGTCAGCAAAAACAAGACCAGGAGCTGACTGTGGCTCAGATCATGAATACTTTATTGCCAGAATCAGACTTAAATTGAAGAAAGTGGGGGAAACCACTAGACCATTCATATATGACATAAATCAAATCCCTTATGATTATACAGTGGAAGTGAGAAATAGATTTAAGGGATTAGATCTGATAGAGTGTCTGATGAACTATGGATGGAGGTTCGTGACATTGCACAGGAGACAGGGAGCAAGACCATCCCTAAGAAAAAGAAATGCAAAATGACTGTTTGAGGAGGCCTCACAAATAGCTGTTAAAATAAGAAAAGCCAAAACCAAAGGAAAAAAGGAAAGATATACCCACTTGAATGCAGAGATCCAAAGAATAGCAAGGAGAGATGGAGAAAGCCTTTCTTAGAGATCAGTGAAAAGAAATAGAGGAAAACAACAGAATGGAAAAGACTAGAGATCTCATCAAGAAAATTAGAGATACCAAGGGAATATTTCATGCAAAGATGGGCTCAACAAAGGACAGAAATGGTATGGACCTAACAGAAGCAGAAGATATTAAGAAGAGGTGACAAGAATACACAGAAGAACTGTACAAAAAAGATCTTCATGACCCAGATAATCACGATGGTGTGATCACTCACCTAGAGCCAGACATCCTAGACTGCGAAGTCAAGTAGGCCTTAGGAAGCATCACTATGAACAAGCTAGTGGAAGCAATGGAATTCCAGTGAAGCTATTTCAAATGCTAAAAGATGATGCTGTGAAAGTGTTATACTCAATATGGCAGCAAATTTGGAAAACTCAGCAGTGGCCACAGGACTGGAAAAGGTCAGTTTTCATTCCAATCCCAAAGAAAGGCAATGCCAAAGAATGCTGAACCTGCTGCACAATTGCACTCATCTCACACGCTAGCAAAGTATGCTCAAAATTCTCCAATTAGGCTTCAGCAATACGTGAACTGTGAACTTTCAGATGTTTAAGCTGGTTTTAGAAAAGGCAGAGGAACCAGAGATCAAATTGCCAACATCCGCTGGATCATTGAAAAAGCAACAGAGTTCCAGAAAAACATCTATTTCTGCCTTATTGACTATGCCAAAGCCTTTGACTGTGTGGATCAAAATAAATTATGGAAAATTCTGAAAAAGATGAGAATACCAGACCATCTGACCTGCCTCTTGAGAAACCTGTATGCAGGTCAGGAAGCAACAGTTAGAACTGGACATGGAACAACAGACTGGTTCCAAATAGGAAAAGGACTACGTCAATGCTGTATATTGTCACCTTGCTTATTTAATGTATATGCAGAGTACATCATGAGAAATGCTTGGCTGGATGAAGTAAAAGCTGGAATTAAGATTGCCAGGAGAAATATCAATAACCTCAGATATGCAGGTGACACCACCCTTATGGCAGAAAGTAAAGAAGAACTAAAGAGCCTCGTGATGAAAGTGAAAGGGAAGCGCGAAGAAGTTGGCTTCAAGCTCAACACTCAGAAAACTAAGTTCATGGCATCTGGTCCCATCACTTTATGGAAAATAGATGGGGAAACAGTGGAAAACAGTGGTTGACTTTACTTTTCTGGGCTCCAAAATCACTGCAGATGGTGACTGCAGCCATGAAATTAAAAGACGCTTACTCCTTGGAAGGAAAGTTATGACCAACCCAGACAGCATATTAAAAACCAGAGACATTACTTTTCCAACAAAGGTCCATCTAGTTGAGGCTATAATTTTTCCAGTAGTCATGTATGGATGTAAGAGTTGGACTGTGAAGAAAGCTGAGTGCTGAAGAATTGATGCTTTTGAACTGTGGTGTTGGAGAAGACTCTTGAGAATCCCTTGGACTGCAAGGAGATCCAACCAGTCCATCCTAAAGGAGATCAGTCCTGGGTTTTCATTGGAAGGATTTATGTTGAAGCTGAAATTCCAATATTTTGGCCACTCATGTGAAGAGCTGACTCATTTGAAAAGATCTTGATGCTGGGAAATATTGAGAGCAGGAGGAGAAGGGGACCACAGAGGATGAGATGGTTGGATGGTATCACTGACTCAATGGACATGAGTTTGGATAGACTCTGAAAGTTGGTGATGGAGAGGGAGGCCTGGCATGCTGCAATCCATGGGGTCAGAAAGAGTCAGACATGACTGCACGACTAAATTGAACTGAACATTGGAAGGTACATGTGTTTTTTCAATTTTGGTTTTCTTAGGGAATATGCCTCATAGTGGGATTTCTGGATCATATGATGTTTTTTATTCCTATTTTTTTAAGGCATCTCCATACTGTTCTCCATAGTGACTGTATCAATTTATATTCCCACCAACTGTGCAATAGAGTTCCCTTTTCTCCACACCCTCTCCTGCATTTATTCTTTGTAGATTTTTTGTTAATGGCCATTCTGATTGGTATGAGGTGATATATCTCATTGTAGTTTTGATTTGCATTTCTCTAATAATGAGTGATGTTGAGCATCTTTTCATGTGTTTATGAGTCATCTGTATGCCTTCTTTGGAGAAATGATGTCTGTTTAGGCCTCTGCCCACTTTTTATTTGTTTTTTTGTGGTTTTTTTTGATGTTGAATTGCATGAGCTATTTGTATGTTTTGGTTATTAATCCCTTGACTGTTGGTTCATTTGTAAATATTTTCTCCCATTCTGAGGTTTTCTTTTCATCTTGTTTATCATTTCCTTTATATTACATATTTACAATGGAATACTACTCAGCCATAGAAAGGAACAAATTGAGTCATTTGTAAAGATGTGGATGGACTTTGTGCTATACAGAGAAAAGTCAGAAAGAGAGAAACAAATATTGTATATCAACACATATATGATGGCACCAAACTCCAGTCTCCAGTACTCTTGCTTGGAGAATCCCATGAACGGAGGAGCCTGGTAGGCTGCAGTCCATGAGGTTGCTAAGAGTTGCACATGACTGAGTGACTTCACTTTGACTTTTCACTTCATGCATTGGAGAAGGAAATGGCAGCCCACTCCAGTGTTCTTGCCTGGAGAATCCCAGGGACGGGGGAGCCTGGTGGGCTGCTGTCTATGGGGTTGCACAGAGTCAGACACGACTGAAGCAACCTAGCAGCAGCAACAACACATATATGTGGAATCTATGAAAATGACATAGATGATCTTATTTTCAAAGCATAAGTAGAGACACAGACTCTACTCACACAGATTGGGACTGACATATGTACACCATTGATACTATGTATAAAACAGATAACCAGTGATAACCTGGGTTTCCCTGGTGACTCAGAGGATAAAGTGTCTGGCTGCAATGCGGGACACCTGGGTTCTATCCCTGGGTTTGGAAGTTCCCCTGGAGAAGGGAATGGCAACCCACTCTAGTACTCTTGCCTGGAAAATTCCATGGACAGAGGAGCCTGGTAGGCTCCAGTCCACGGGATGGCAAAGAGTGGCACATGACTGAGCAGCTTCACTTCATGAATGATAACCTACTATGTAGCACAGGGAACTCTACCCAGGGCTTCTGGTGACCTAAATGGAAAGGAAATCCAGAAAAAAGGAATGTATGTCCAGCTTCTTCACTTTGCTGTACAGTGGAAACTAATGCAACATTGTAAAGCAACTATACTCCAATAAAAATTAATTGAAAAGAAAGATTGATCTTAAAAAAAAAAACTATCAGGAGTAGCAATGTCTTTTTATTATTGGTTCAATGTCATATTGTGAAACTTTTCTTTCTCTCTGCAAAGATGGCTAATATTTACTTTGAAATATAAGTATATCAATGTTAGGATGGTAGTAACTACATGATTTTCCATTGTATGACTTTTGTCTTCTTTCCATGAAAACATTTGACTCCCATTATTCCTATAGGACCTAGAGTCTAATTTTAAAATAATTTTATTACTGTGCCTTTATATAGTTATGGGATGCTGGACAGTCATCCCACTAGAGATAATTAAAGGCAGTTCAGCACAGAGAACCAGGGTAATATTAGGAGCTTGTATCTGAGCCAAGAAAGACCTAATGATTCAGTGGACAATATCAATCATCTCTGCTTTGCAAATAAACAGGGATATAGGAACTATTCAGATAGGATACTTAAACATGATATAAATACAATAAATGGATGATTGTAAATATACAATGATTTTTCTCACTAAATTTTTAGCACTCTGAGGGCAGGCACACCATGTTAGTTGTGTTTGTGGCCTTAATATCTATTTCTTAGAAGTCAAATTCTTGCATTAGATAGGAACTTGGGAGTGAGAGGTGGATAGGAATATAGGATGATGATGTGAGACCAACTTACTCCCAAGAAAGTAAGCTGATGTGTCATGAAAAAATAGGACTCCTACAGATGACTGTACCACAGAGTAGGACTAGTCCTATCAGCAGGTTAGGTAAATCAGATAGGAAAAAGGACAATGAGCAAGGGCTTCCAAGTAGAGAGAACCACAGGAGAACACATAGTTTGGTGTTAGGGAAATAATGACCAGTGAGGTCAAAGCCTGGCAAAAAGCATGAACTTCCACCTAACCTAGAATAAAAAATATAACCCTGAGGTCTCTACCTGTAGATGAAAATGTAATCTAGGTTATGAAAGAGGCTGAAGACGGAAATCCTTATTGTTAAACCAAATGAACCTTGAGGTAGCTGTTCAAGTGTCTCAGTCAGCTGGATATTCCTCTACATTAAAGTCTCATATATTTGACATGAAGAAAAATAACAATTTTGTAAGACAAGCAAAGTCTATTTTGTTAAGCATTCATATGAAGTCTTGGTTCTCATTGTTCTTTTTATTGTTTTTATTTAAACTCACTTTTCTAATCAACTAAAACATAGTTGTATTTTAGTTAAGTGCTGCTGCTGCTGCGGCTAAGTTGCTTCAGTCGTGTCCGACTATGTGCGACCCCATAGACGGCAGCCCACCAGGCTCCCCCATCCCTGGGATTCTCCAGGTAAGAACACTGGAGTGGGTTGCCATTTCCTTCTCCAATGCATTAAAGTGAAAAGTGAAAGCGAAGTACTCAGTCATGTCTGACTCTTTCCTCCATCCATGGGATTTTCCAGGCAAGAGTACTGGAGTGGGGTGCCATTGCTTTCTCCAGGCAAGTGCTAGGAAAACTTTACTTTCCCACATACTATTTAGGATATGTAGAGGGATTAATTGGCCTTTGAAAGTGAGATATAGGATATGGCAAGTAAGGGACAGTTAATTTGGGCAGAGAGTACCCAGAGAATGAAAAGAGCTGTTTGAACACATCTAAAACTTATGGGAAGCAACTAGAATGCACCTAAAAGAAGAGTGAGAATCTGGGAAGGAAGACATTGCTGAGAGCAAACTCCCAGGAAACAGAAGCAATCCGTGTTTTTCTGCAGTTGTTATCTGGACATTGTAGAATGATACTTTATATTATGCATTAAAATGTGCTGCAGATGAACTCATTGTGTTTAAGATGATGAAGCAAAGAGGGGTAAGAATACACAGAGGGAGAGTTAAGACTGTGAAATTCATGATTAGTAGAGAAACTTCAGCTAGGATTCTGCCATTTTTATTGAAAAACTAATATATGGTCAAAAAACAAGGCTGACTCACAGACTGAACAAAGTCTAAGACTTCTTTAACAGACACAGATTTGTACACTTTCATCATCCCTTGTTTAAATTGATAATCAAATCACCAACATCATAATATGCAATAGATAATAGATATTAACTGATCACAGTTGGTTGTAGAAAACAAGTACTTTAAAATTTTTCTTGACACTGTTATGACCTGAATGTTTATGTCCCCTATAGCCAAATTTGTATGTTGAAATCCTAATCTCCAATGTGATGTTATTAGGAAGTGGGGGCTTATGAGGTCATTAGGTCATGAGCCCTCATGACTGGGATCAGTGCCTTTACACAAGGTGCCCCACAGAGCTCACCTTCTTTCTGCCATGTGAGGATACAGTGAGAAGTCAGCAGTCTGCACCCCCAGAAAACAGTTCCCACCAGAACCTAACCATGTTGGTACCCTAATATAGCATTTCCAACCTCCTGAATGTGAGAAATAAATTTCTATTGTTTATAAACCACCTGGTTTGGTTTGGTTGGTGGTTTTAGTTGCTAGGTCATGTCCGACTCTTGCGACCCCATGGACTGCAACCTGCCAGGCTCCTCTGTCCATGGGATTCTCTGGGCAAGAATACTGGAGTGGGTTGTGGTATCTTGTTCTAGCAGCCTGTGCTAAGATACTAACTTAATAGAAAATAGTTAGTAATATAGGCAAATTCATTAGAGTCCTAAATTATATATATGTATATACATGTATATATATAATGTATATCCATTTATATGCATATACAATATGCATATATGTATATACATGTATATGGCAGTATTAAATTCAACAAACATTAAAAAATTTTAATTTAGAAAAATGAATGTCTTTTGGCAAAATATTTTTTAGCCATATGAAAAATACACTATATACCATCTTTGGATAAATTCTTTCCAAAGAATGGGCTCATCATGGGCTCTCTTGCCACATTTTCTTTACCTCTCCTCACATTGCCAGCTTATTTAAATGAATATAAAATGGATAAAATGTAGGTTGTTATAGTCACTTATTTGAACTGACTCCTTTTTAAAGTATCTTTTATCTTCTCTTACAGTCTTGCCACTGTGCTGGCCTGATTTTACTACCTCCGTATCACTTATCTTTCCCCTTACTCTCCTACCAAATGCTACCAAATTAATCTATGAAATTAAATCCTTTGCTTAAAAATCTTCCATTAGCTTTCATTGACTCTGAGAGAGCAAATACCTAAACCTTCCATTCAAGGTCCTCCCTAACCTACCTTGCACTCTTTTTATTTTAATTCTTACCTCACCTGTACCCTTTCCCTGAATATAAAGTGATTCATTAATACGCTTTCACCTTTGCCAGTTGGTTCCATTAATGCACATTCCTATTCCCCCAAGTTCATGTCCTCAGTTATGCTATTCCTTTTGCATGGAATGCTAATTTCTGTTCCACAAACCCGTATCTGTTAAATTTATACACTTAAAAACAGTTCAGTGCATCTCCACCAGGATTGCTTCTCGTCCCTACAGCTAGAGGTGATTTCTTTCTCTTCTAGGTGTTTTTAAATGTATTGATTAGAGCAGCAATAGTACTACATATATAATGTTTATCACATGTTGCTTTGTACCACAATTCTTAGTGCATTTATTTTATTTCTTAGCTGGTTTACAACCTGCTTAAGAGTAGCCATTTTCATTTCTCATGTTTGACCCCAGCATATTATACATGAGAAATACTTACTAGAGAGTTATTGAATGAATGAGGAGATCTTTGTGATCTCTAATTGTGTCTAAGGCATGGTATGTGACACCTGGTAGTTAAGAATTTAACTGAAAGGTAGAAGTGAATTGAGTGGAGACCTTCTAAAAAACAAAAATAAGTGTTCATTTCTCTGTTATAAAATTAAGAACTATGGAAGGGGCTTCCCTGGTGGCTCAGTGATAAAGAATCCACCTGTAATGCAGGAGACACGGGTTTGGTCCCTGGATTGGGAAAATTCCCTGGAGAAGGAACTGGCAACCTACTGCAGTATTCTTGCCTGGAAAATCCCAGGGACAGAGGAGCCTGGCGGTCTACAGTCCATGGGGTCGCAAAACTGTCAGACGTGACTTAGGTGTGACTAAACAACAACTATAGGAACAGATGTCTTAAAACTGTTGCATATAAACATGTTACTAATTTTTATCATTTTGTTTTAGTGGTCTAACATTGGTATTTAAACTCCCTGGTTAAGTTTATTCTTAAGTATTTTATTTTGTTGGGCCTAAATTTGAACAGAATTTAATTTTTTCTTTCTCATAATTTGTTAGTGTAAAGAAACACTGCAGATTTCTATATATTAATATTGTATCCAGCTACCTTGCTAAATTCATTTATTAGTTCTTACAATTTTTGTATATGGAGTCTTCAGGATTCTCTACATAGGGTATCATGTCATCTGCAGATAGCTTTATGTCTTCTCTTCCAATTTGGATACATTTTATTTCTTTTTTCCTGTCTGATTCCTTTGGCTTGAATTTCAATACTATGTTGACTAGAAATGGTGATGAGGGCATTCTTGTGTTGTTTCTGAATATAGTGGGAATACTTTCATGTTTTTGTGGTTGAGTATTATGTTAGCTGTGCATTTATTGTAAATGGCCTTTATTATACGTTCCCTCTATATCCACTTTGATGAGAGGTTTTTCTTTTGTAAATGGAAGTTGAATTTTTTGTCAAATGCTTTTTCTGTGTCTATTGAAATGGTTATGTGGGTTTTGTCTTTTGTTAACGTGGTTTATGAAATTGATTCATGTATGTTGAACCATCCTGGTGACCATGGGATGAATCCACCTGGATCATGGTGTGTGATCCTTTTAATGTATTGTTGGATTTGTCTTGGTAATATTTTGTTAAGGATTTTTGCATCTACATTTATCTAAAAATACCGACCACTTTCTTTACTTATGGAGTCTCTGTTTGGTTTTGGTATCAGGGTAATTGTGGCCTCATAAAACGAATTTGGGAGTGTTCTTTCTTTGTAATTTTTTGGAATCGTTTGAGGATAGGTATAAGTTCTTCTTTCTGTGTTTGATAGTAGTCCCCAGTGAAGCTGTCCAGGCCTGGACTTTTGCTTGCAGGGATTTTTTGTTTATTTTTAATTACAGATACTGTTTCACTTCTAGTGACCAGTCTTTTCAGATTGTTTCATTTTGACTATGCCACGGCTGTGTTTCTAGAAACTTGTGCATTTCTTCTCTATTGTTGACATATGTTCTTCAATGATTTTTTTTTTATCTATGTTATTGGTTGTTATTTGTCTTTTTTCATTTCTTTATTTAAATCTTTTCTTCTTGGTGAGCCTACACTGAGGTTTGTCATTTTAGTTTATCTTTTCAAAAAGCCAGTCCTTGGGTTCACTGATCTTTTAAACTATATTTCCTCTTTGAGCTTTATTCTTTCCTTTTTGGACTTTGGTTGTTCTTTTTCTAATTCTTTTAAGTGGTAGGTTAGGTTGTTTGAGGTTTTTCTTGTTTCTTGAAGAAGACCTGTATCATTATGACTCCCGTTTTAGAACTGCTTTTGCTGCAGTGCATAGATTTTGTAAAGTTGTATTTTCATTTGTCTTGAGATATTTTCTGATTAATTATTCAATTTCATCATTGACCCATTGGGTTTTTCAGTAATATGTTGTTTATTGTACATGTGTTTCAACTTTTCTCATTTTTCTAGATTCATTCTGCTGTATTAAGAAACGATGTTTGAAATCATAGCTATCCTCTCAATTTTGTTGAGGCTGTTTTTGTGATAGTATGTGGTCGTAGAGGACATTCCATGCATGCTTGAAGAGACTTTGTATTCTAGTTTGGGGGAATGTAGTGTCTTATAGATATCAGTTAAGTTCAACTGGTCACTTGAGACCTATTGCCTTATTGACTTTCTGTCTGTATGATCTGTCCATTGATGTCAGTGGGGTGTTAAGTCTCTCACTGTTATTATATTACTGTCAGTTTCTCTGTTTATATCTCTTAGTATGTGCTTTATATATTTTGATGTTCTATACTGGGTGCATGAATGTTAATAAGTATATATCCTCTTCTTGTACTGAGAACATTTTATAATGCCTTCATTTTTTCTTATGACCTTTGTTTTAAAATCTGTTTTTTGTGATATGAGCATTGCTACCCCCTTACTGTTTGCATGAAATATCATTTATCATCTCTTTATTTCAGTGTGTGTATGTCTGTCATCCTGAATCGAGTCTGTTAAAGGTACCATATTGCACATTCTTGTTTTTTGTTTTTTTTTATTTTAAATCCTATCTACCACTTGTATGTCTTTTGTTCAAAGCTTTTACTCCATTGGGATTTAACTATTGATAGGTATGTACTAAGTGCCATTTAATCCTTATTTTCTATTTTTTCCTTCTTTCTTCATATCTTTTATACCTCTTATATTTTTATAATTTTCTTTTGTAATCTGCTTGGGTTCCTTTCATTTTACTTTTTTGTGAATCTATTGTATATTACTGATTTGTGGTTTCCATGGAGTTCAAGTATGTTGACCCATAACTATATCTATGTGTTAAACTGATAGCTATCTAAATTCAGTCACATTCTAAAACACCTGCCTCTTTATACTCTCTTCCTCTATACTTTGTGATTTTGATGTCCTATTTTTAAATCTTAATCCTATCTTTTTATTATTTATTGTAATCCCATAGTTAAAAACACTGTCACAATTTCTTTTGATTTTTTAAATCTACATATGGTTTTTTAAGTGATCTTTAATCCTTAGTGTATATGTGCCTTTCCTATTGTGATTTTCCCTCTCCTATAGATTCTTACTTCTATTTAGAGAAAAAAACTTACAATGTTTATTTTAGAGTAGGTTCAGTTTTAATTTTTCCTTTTTTGAAAAATTAGTTATCTCTTCTATTCAAAGTGATAATCTTGCTGGGTAAAGTATCCTAGCTTACAGATTTTTCTGTTTTAACTCTTTGAGTATATGACTGTAGTCCTCTGTTCTGCAGAGAAATCAGCTGATACCCTAGTGGCTATTCCCTTGTAGGTGATTTTCTCTCTTGAAGCCTTTAGAATCCTCTCTTTGTCTTTAAATTTTGCCATCTTAATTATTGTGTGTTTTGGTGTGGATCTGCTTGGATTCATCTCGCTTGGAATCCACTGTACTTCCTATACTTGGCTATCTGTTTCCTTCTTTAGATCTGAAAAGGTTTCAGCTATAATTTCATCAGATATATTTTAAATCACCTTCTCTCTCTCTTTTTTTTCTGGAACTCTATTATGCATAACTTGGGACATTTTATATTATCCCATAGATATACCATTTTTCTTTCAGTTTTTTAATTTGTCTTTCTATCTGCCTTTCTAATTCATTGATTTCCAGTATTCTATATTCAAGATCACTTATTTGTTGTTCTGTTTCATTATTTGGCTATGCATTGCTCCTAGGTAGCTTTTGATTTTGGCAATTGAACTGTCCTTTTTGTATGGTATATTTTCTACTTCCTTCTTACATTGATAATTCACTTTTGTTGATCAGTTCAATTCAGTCACTCTGTCATATCTGACTCTGCAACCTCATGGATGCAGCACACCAGGCTTCCCTGTCCATCACCAACTCCTGGAGCTTGCTTAGACACATGTCCATCGAGTCGGTGATGCCACCCAACCATCTCATCCCCTGTCGTCCCCTTCTCCTCCTACCTTCAATCTTTCCCAGCATCAGAGGCTTTTCTAATGAATCAGTTCTTCGCATCAGGTAGCCAAAGTATTGGAGTTTCAGCTTGAGCATCAGCCCTTTCAGTGAATATTCAGGACTGATTTCCCTTAGGATTGACTGGTTGGATCTCCTTGCTGTTCATGGGACTCTCAAGAGTCTTCTCCAACACCACAGTTCTAAAGCATCAATTCTTCAACACTCAGCTTTCTTTATAGTCCAGCTCTCATACCCATACATGACTACTGGAAAAACCATAGCTTTGACTAGATGGACTTTTGTGGCAAAGTAATGTCTCTGCTTTTTAATATGCTGTTAAGGTTGGTCATAGCTTTCCTTCCAAGGGGCAATCATCTTTTTACTTCATGGCTGCAGCCACCATCTGCAGTGATTTTGGAGCCCCCTAAAATAAATTCTTTCACTGTTTCCATTGTTTCCCCATCTATTTGCCATGAAGTGATGGGATCAGATGCCATGATCTTAGTTTTCTGAATGTTGAGTTTTAAGCCAAATTTTTCACTCTCCTGTTTCACTTTTACCACAGGCTCTTTAGTTTTTCACTTTCTGCCATAAAGGTTGTGTCATCTGCATATCTGAGGCTATTGATATCTCTCCTGGTAATCTTTTTTTTTTTCTCCTGGCAATCTGGATTCCAGCTTGTGCTTATTCCAGCTCAGCATTTGGCATAATGTACTCTGCATATAAGTTAAATAACAGGGTGAAAATATACAGCCTTGACGTACTCCTTTCATAATTTGGAACAAGTATGTCATTCCATGTCCAATTCTAACTGTTGTTTCTTGATCTATATACAGATTTCTCAAGAGGCAGGTCAGGTGGTCTGGTATTCCCATCTCTTTCAGAATTTTTCACAGTTTGTGGTGATCCAACAGTCAAAGGCTTTGGCATAGTCAATAAAGCAGAAGTAGATGTTTTTCTGGAACTCTCTTGCTTTTTCCATGATCCAGGGGATGTTGGCAATTTGATCTCTGGTTTCTCTGTCTTTTCTAAATCTACCTTGAACATCTGGAAGCTCACTGTTCACATACTGTTGAAGCCTGGATTGGAGAATTTTGAGCATTACTTTACTAGCATGTGAGATGAGTGCAATTGGGTGGTAGTTTGAGCATTCTTTGGCATTGCCTTTCTTTGGGATTGGAATGAAAACGGACCTTTTCTAGTCCTGTGGACACTGCTGAGTTTTCCAGATTTGCTGGTATATTGAATGCAACACTTTCACAGCATCATCTTTTAGGATTTGAAATAGTACCACTGGAATTCCATCACCTCCACTAGCATTGTTCATAGCGATGCTTCCTAAGGCCCACTTGACATCACATTCCAGGATGTCTGGCTCTAGGTGGATCACACCATTGTGGTTATCTGGGCCATGAAGAACTTTTTTGTATAGCTCTTCTGTGTATTGTTGCCATCTCTTCTTAATATGGTCTACCCTTATACCTCAGTTGATAAAGAATCTGCCTGCAGTGCAAGAGACCCTGGTCAATTCCTGGGTCAGAATGATCTGCTGGAGAAGGGATAGGCTACTGATTCCAGTGTTCTTGGGCTTCCCCTGTGGCTCAGCTGGTAAAGAATCCGCCTGTAATGTGAGAGACCTGGCTTCAGTCCTTGGGTTGGGAAGGTCCTCTAGAGGAAGGGAAAGGCTACTCATTCCAGTATTCTGGCCTGGAGAATTCCATGGACACAGTCCATGAGGTTGCAAAGAGTCTGACAACTTTCACTCCTTAATATCTTCTGTTTCTGTACCATTTCTGTCCTTTATTGTGCACATCTTTGCATGAAAATTTCCCTTGGTATCTCTAATTTTCTTGAAGGGATTTCCAATCTTTCCCATTCTATTGTTTTCCTCTATTTCTTTGCATTGATCACTGAGGAAGGCTTTCTCATCTCCCTTGCTATTCTTTGGAACTCTGAATTCAGATGGGTATATCTTTCCTTTTCTCCTTTGCTTTTGTCTTCTCTTCTTTTCACAGCTATTTGTAAGGTCTGCTCAGACAGCCATTTTGCCTTTTGATTTTCTTTTTCTTGGGTATGTTCTTGATCACTATCTCCTGTACAATGTCACAAACCTCCATCCACAGTTCTTCAGGCACTCTATCAGATCTAATCCCATGAATCTATTTGTCATTTCCACTGTATAATCATAAGGGATTTGATTTAGGTCATACCTGAATGCTCTAGAGTTTTCCTTACTTTTATTCAATTTGAGTCTGAATTTGGCAATAAGGAGTTCATGATCTGAGCCACAGTAAGCTTCTGGTTTTGTTTTTGCTGACTATATAGAGTTCTCCATCTTTGGCTGTGAAGAATATAATCAATCTGTTTTCAATATTGACCATCTGGTGATGTCCATGTGTAGAGTCTTCTCTTGTGTTGTTGAAAAGAGGGTGTTTGCTTTGGCCAGTGCATTCTCTTGGCAAAAGTCTGCTTTTGTCCTGATTCATTTTGTACTCCAAGGCCAAATTTGCCTGTTACTCCAGGTATCTCTTGATACCCCTACTTTTGCATTCCAGTCCCCTATATCGAAAAAGACATCTTTTTTGGGAGTTAGTTCTAGAAGGTCTTGTAGGTCTGCATTGTACTATTCATCTTCACCTTCTTCAGCATTACTGGTGGGGGCATAGACTTGGATTATTGTGACATTGAATGATTTGCCTTGGAAATGAACAGAGATCATTCTGTCATTTTTGGGATTGCACCCAAGAACTAAATTTCGGACTCTGTTGACTATGAGGGCTACTCCATTTCTTCCATGGGATTCTTGCCCACAGTAATAGATACAATGGTCATCTGAGCTAAATTTGCCCGTTCCAGTACATTTTAGTTCACTGACTCCTAAAATGTTGATGTTCACTCTTGCCATCTCCTGTTTGACCACTTCCAGTTTACCTTGATTCATGGACCTAACATTCAAGGTGGCCAAATTATTGGAGTTTCAGCTTGAGCATCAGTCCTTTCATTGAATATTCAGGACTGATTTCCCTTAGGATTGACTGGTTGGATCTCCTTGCTGTTCATGGGACTCTCAAGAGTCTTCTCCAACACCACAGTTTAGAAGCATCAATTCTTCAGCACTCAGCTTTCTTTATAGTCCAGCTCTCATACCCATACATGACTACTGGAAAAACCATAGCTTTGACTAGATGGACTTTTGTTGGCAAAGTAATGTCTCTGCTTTTTAATATGCTGTTAAGGTTGGTCATAGCTTTCCTTCCAAGGAGCAATCATCTTTTTACTTCATGGCTGCAGCCACCATCTGCAGTGATTTTGGAGCCCCCTAAAATAAATTCTTTCACTGTTTCCATTGTTTCCCCATCTATTTGCCATGAAGTGATGGGATCAGATGCCATGATCTTAGTTTTCTGAATGTTAAGTTTTAAGCCAAATTTTTCACTCTCATGTTTCACTTTCACCACAGGCTCTTTAGTTCTTCACTTTCTGCCATAAGGGTGGTGTCATTGCATATCTGAGGCTACTGATATCTCTCCTGGCAATCTTGATTCCAGCTTGTGCTTCTTCCAGCTCAGCATTTGGCATAATGTACTCTGCATATAAGTTAAATAACAGGGTGACAATATACAGCCTTGACATACTCCTTTCACAATTTGGAACAAGTATTTCATTCCGTGTCCAATTCTAACTATTGTTTCTTGATCTGTATACAGATTTCTCAAGAGGCAGGTCAGGTGGTCTGGTATTCCCATCTCTTTCAGAATTTTTCACAGTTTGTGGTGATCCACACAGTCAAAGGCTTTGGCATAGTCAATAAAGCAGAAGTAGATGTTTTTCTGGAACTCTCTTGCTTCTTTGATGATCCAGGGGATGTTGGCAATTTGATCTCTGGTTTCTCTGTCTTTTCTAAATCTACCTTGAACATCTGGAAGCTCACTGTTCACATACTGTTAAAGCCTGGCTTGGAGAATTTTGAGCATTACTTTACTAGCGTGTGAGATGAGTGCAATTGGGTGGTAGTCTGAGCATTCTTTGGCATTGCCTTTCTTTGTGATTGGAATGAAAACAGACCTTTTCTAGCCCTGTGGCCACTGCTGAGTTTTCCAGATTTGCTGACATATTGAATGCAACACTTTCACAGCATCATCTTTTAGGATTTGAAATAGCACCACTGGAATTCCATCACCTCCACTAGCATTGTTCATAGTGATACTTTCTAAGGCCCACTTGACATCACATTCCAGGATATCTGGCTCTAGGTGGATCACACCATTGTGGTTATCTGGGCCATGAAGAACTTTTTTGTATAGCTCTTCTGTGTATTGTTGCCATCTCTTCTTAATATGGTCTTCCCTTATACCTCAGTTGGTAAAGAATCTGCCTGCAGTGCAGGAGACCCTGGTCAATTCCTGGGTCAGGATGATCTGCTGGAGAAGGGAGAGGCTACTGATTCCAGTGTTCTTGGGCTTCCCTTGTGGCTCAGCTGATAAAGAATCTGCCTGTAATGCGAGAGACCTGGGTTCAATCCTGGGTTGGGAAGGTCCTCTGGAGGAAGGGAAAGGCTACCCATTCCAGTATTCTGGCCTGGAGAATTCCATGGACACAGTCCATGAGGTTGCAAAGAGTCTGACAACTTTCACTCTTTAATATCTTCTGTTTCTGTACCATTTCTGTCCTTTATTGTGCACATCTTTGCATGAAAATTTCCCTTGGTATCTCTAATTTTCTTGAAGGGATTTCTAATCTTTCCCGTTCTATTGTTTTCCTCTATTTCTTTGCATTGATCACTGAGGAAGGCTTTCTCATCTCTCCTTGCTATTCTTTGGAACTCTGAATTCAGATGGGTATATCTTTCCTTTTCTCCTTTGCCTTTGTTTTCTCTTCTTTTCATAGCTATTTGTAAGGCCTCCCCAGAAAGCTATTTTGCCTTTTGATTTTCTTCTTCTTGGGTATGTTCTTGATCACTATCTCCTGTACAATGTCACGAACCTCTATCCACAGTTCTTCAGGCACTCTATCAGATCTAATCCCATGAATCTATTTGTCATTTCCACTGTATAATCGTAAGGGATTTGATTTAGGTCATACCTGAATGCTCTAGTGTTTTCCTTACTTTCATTCAATTTGAGTCTGAATTTGGCAATAAGGAGTTCATGATCTGAGCCACAGTAAGCTTCTGGTCTTGTTTTTGCTGACTATATAGAGTCCTCCATCTTTGGCTGCAAAGAATATAATCAATCTGTTTTCAATATTGACCATCTGGTGACGTCCATGTGTAGAGTCTTCTCTTGTGTTGTTGAAAAGAGGGTGTTTGCTTTGGCCAGTGCATTCTCTTGGCGAAAGTCTGCCTTTGCCCTGGTTCATTTTGTACTCTAAGGCCAAATTTGCCTGTTACTCCAGGTATCTCTTGACTCCCTACTTTTGCATTCCAGTCCCCTATATCGAAAAAGACATCTTTTTTGGGTGTTAGTTCTAGAAGGTCTTGTAGGTCTGCATTGTACTATTCATCTTCACCTTCTTCAGCATTACTGGTGGGGGCATAGACTTGGATATTGTGACATTGAATGGTTTGCCTTGGAAATGAACAGAAATCATTCTGTCATTTTTGAGATTGCACCCAAGAACTAAATTTTGGACTCTTTGTTGACTATGAGGGCTACTCCATTTCTTCCATGGGATCCTTGCCCACAGTAGTAGATACAATGGTCATCTGAGCTAAATTTGCCTGTTCCAGTCCATTTTAATTCACTGACTCCTAAAATGTTGATGTTCACTCTTGCCATCTCCTGTTTGACCACTTCCAGTTTACCTTGATTCACGGACCTAACATTCCTGGTTCCTCTGCAGTGTTGCATCGGACTTTACTTCCATCACCAGCCACGTGCACACCTGGGTGTTGTTTTTGCTTTGGGTCCATCTCTTCATTCTTTCTGGAGTTATTTCTCCACTTTTCTCCAGTAGCATATTGGGCACCTACTGACCTGGGGGCTCCATCTTTTAGTGTCAGTTATCAACTTTTACTGATAATTTTTCTTAACTCTATTAATGTTTGCACAACCTCTTCTTTGAGTGCTGGTGTGCTCTGTTTTATTATTTGTTCTTTCTCACAGTTTTTCTTGCTGTTTTAAGTGGGAGTGGTTTCTCTACTTTTTCATTTTACTTAACTTTATCTCTACAAATTTAGGGGGAAATAATCTCCGCTGGTTTTCAAGAGGTGTTTTTATGTGAAGATGTCCCTATGAATCTAGAATTTCTGTGTCCACAGTCTTTGGTTCAGTTCAGTTCAGTTGTTCAGTCGTGTCCGACTCTTTGCGACCCCATGAATCGCAGCACACCAGGCCTCCCTGTCCATCACCAACTCCCGGAGTTCACCCAGACTCACATCCATTGAGTCCGTGATGCCATCCAGCCATCTCATCCTTGGTCGTCCCCTTCTCCTCCTGCCTCCAATCCCTCCCAGCATCAGCATCTTTTCCAGTGAGTCAACTCTTCCCATGAGGTGGCCAAAGTACTGGAGCTTCAGTTTTAGCATCATTCCTTCCAAAGAAATCCCAGGGCTGATCTCCTTCAGAAGGACTGGTTGGATCTCTCTGCAGTCCAAGGGACTCTCAAGAGTCTTCTCCAACACCACAGTTCAAAAGCATCAATTCTTCAGCGCTCAGCTTTCTTCACAGTCCAACTCTCACATCCATACATGACCACAGGAAAAACCATAGCCTCGACTAGACGGACCTTAGTGGGCAAAGTAATGTCTCTGCTTTTGAATATGCTATCTAGGTTGCTCATAATACACCAGCCATATTTTTCCTCAGAGTGTCCGGCCGTTGTCCTCTTGAGTACGGTTGATGTTGGGCCTTCTCAGAATGTGAGGCGGGGCTTCCTCTCTGCTCTGCAGTGTCACCTCTTTCTCAAGGATGGGGTTTGCTCCCCAGCTGGAGTAGAAGCTCTTACTGTCAGGCTGCACTGCCCTTTAGTGCATGTCCTGCCACAAAGGAGGTGGCTGCTCACAGAGGATCTATGCTTTCCCCATGTAGACACCCAGAGCTCTACTCAGAAGCAGCCCAGGGCCACATCCCTTCCCCTGGTGTGTTCGTCTCAGATCTGGTAGAGTGCTTTGGTTTAGAGTAGACTGAAGCTAGGGGTTGGAATGTTGTGACTGCAGGAATTGAGGTGGCTGTGCTGCCACCAGAGTTCTACAGTGTCTCTGTGGTAGATTTCTCCCAGGACTTGTCTGTTTCAGATCTAGAAACAAGCTGTGGTATGGAGTGGGCTGAGCCAAAGTGCTCTTGCTGGGAGACAAACCTCTGCATGCTCCTGAGAGTGATGACAGTGTTCACCACCACCCTACCAAGATTACACCTCAGGCCGTCTAGGACATTGTGTGTAACTGTTGTGCAGTCGCTCAGTTGTGTTGAACTCTTTGCAACCCCATGGACTGCAGCATGCCAGGCATCCCTGTCCCTCACCATCTCCCAGAGTTTGCCCAAGTTCATATCCATCGCTTCGGTGATGCCATCCAGCCATCTCATTCTCTGATGTCCTCTTCTCCTCCTGCCCTCAATCTTTCTCAGCATTGCAGATTTTCCCAATGAATTGCTGTTTACATCAAGTGATCAAAATACTGGAGCCTCAGTTTCAACATCAGTCCTTCCAATGAGTATTCAGGGTTCATTTCCTTTAAGATCAACTGGTTTGATCTTGCTCTCCAAGGGATTCTCAGGAGTCTTCTCCAGCACCACAGTTCGAAGGCATCAGTTCTTTGCTGTTCTGCCTTCTTTACAGTCCAGCTCTCCAAACCTTATGTGACCATTGGGAAGACCATAGCTTTGACTATACGGACCTTTGGCTAAGATCAAGTGTAGTATTTGCATGTGTGTAACTAGACCTTGTCTTTTTCCAGGGCTGGTTGGCCCAGATCCTGCATCAGTCTGTGTTGTGGAATGAGTGAGTTTAGGGAATTCACCTCTTTCAACTATGGGAGTGCAGATGGCTGTGAATTTCCAATGCAAGGCGCTCTCTCTCTGCCCTGATCATTGGCAAGGCATGTGTGTAATCCTAAGGAGTTAAGTCTGGGCTTCTCCAGCCCTCTCTCTGTCCCAACAGTCTTGCCAGGGGCTCTTTTCCTCTACATAGGACCCTAGGACTTGAGTGACCAAATTGTGATTCCATCTGCTTGCTCCCCAGGACAAGTGTCCGTCCATGTGTACTCTTCTTTGCAGTTCCCTCCTAGGGATGCACCAATTCTTCAGTGCTCAGCTCAACTCTCACATCCATACATGACTGCTGGAAAAATCAAAGCTCTGAATACACAAACCTTTGTTGGCAAAGTAATGTCTCTGCTTTTTAATATGCTGTGTAGGTTGGTGTATAGAAATGCAACAGATTTCTGTGTTTTTATTTTGTCTCCTGAAACTTTATCAAATTCTTGATGAGCACTAGTAGTTTTCTGGTAGCATCTTTAGGATTTTCTGTGTACGGTATGTCATCTGCAAACAGGGACAGTTTTACTTCCTCTCTAATTTAGATTCCCTTTATTTCTTTTTCTTCTCCAATTGCCATGCCTAGGACTTTCAAAGTTGTGTTGAATAAAAGTGGAGAGAGTAGACATCTTTGTCTTTTCTAGACCTTAGTGGAAATGCTTTCAGCCTTTCACTGTTAAGTATGTTAGCTGTAGGCCTGTCATATATGGCCTTGATTATGTTGAGGTAGGTTCCCTCTATCTCCATTTTCTGGAGAGTACTTTTTATCATAAATGAGGGCTGAATTTTGTCAAAAGACTTTTCTGTATCTAGTGAGATGATCATATGGTTTTTATTCTTTAATTTGTTGATGTGGTGTTTCACACAGATTTATTTGCATATTCTGAAAAATCCTTGCATCCCGGGGATAAATCCCATTTGTTCATGGTGTAGGATGCTTTTAATGTAGTTTTGGATTAGATTTGCTAGTATTTTGTTGAGGATTTGTGTGTGTGTGTGTGTGTGTGGTCATCAGTGACATTAATGTTATTTTCTATTTTGTGTTATCTTTGTCTGATTTTAGTAGCAGGGTTTTGGCCGCCTCATAAAATGGGTTAAGTGGTATTACTTCTGCAATTTTTTGAAATAGTTTTAGGATAGGTGTTCACTCTTCTCTAAATGTTTGGTAGAATTTTCCTCTGAAGCCATCTGGTACTGGACTTTTGTTTGTTTTTAAATCACATTTTCAGTTTCACTGCTTGTGATTGGTGTGTTCATATTTTCTGTTTCTTCCTGGTTCAGTTTTTGGAGATTGTACTTTCTAAAAATGTGTCCATTTCTTTTAGGTTGTCTATTTCATTGGCATATATCGTTGCTTGTAGTAGTCTCTGACGATCCTTTGTATTTTTGTGACATATTTTAAATTTCTAATTTTATTGATTTGAGCCCTCTCCCTTTTCCTCTTGGCTAAAGATATATCAGTTTTGTTTATCTTCTCAAATAATATCAGTGAAATTAAAAGCTGGGTTTTCTATCATTTTTTTCATCACTATTAATATCTGGTCTGATCTTTATGATTTCTTCTGCTAACTTTGGGTTTTGCTTTTTTCTTTCTCTAGTTCTTTAGGTGGAAGGTTAGGTTGTTTATTTGTGATTTTTGTTGTTTGCTGAGGTATGATTGATTGCTGTGAACTTCCCTCTTAGAACTATCTTTGCCATGTGCCATAGGTTTTGGATTGTTGTTCTTTCATCTTCATTTGTCTCTAGGTATTTTTTGATTTCCTCTTTGATTTCTCCAGTGATCCATTGGTTGTTTAGTAGCATATGGTTTAGCCTCCATGTCTTTGTGGTTTTTTTTTTTTACTTTTTTCTTATAGTTGATTTCTAATCTCACAGCATTGTGGTCAGAGAAGATGCTTGATATGATTTCAGTTTTCTTACAGCTTCCCTTGTGGCTCAGTTGGTAAAGAATATGCCTGCAATGTGAGAGACCAGGGTTCAATCCCTGGGTCAGGAAGATCCCCTGGAGAAAGGAAATGGCAACCCACTCCAGTATTCTTGCCTGGAGAATACCATGGACAGAGGAGCCTGGCGGGCTACAATCCATGGGGTCTCAAAGAGCTGGACACTACTGAGTGACTTAACACTTTCTTAAATTTACCAAGGCTTACTAGTGACCCAGCCTGGCCTCTACCCTGGAGAATGTTTCTTATCACTTGAAAATAATGTATTCTAGTGCTTTCTGATGGGTTGCTCTATTCATGTCAATTAAGTTATGGTGTAGTATGTCATTTAAGGCTTGTGTTACCTTATTGATTTTTCTGTTTAGGTGATCTGTGCATTGATGAAAGTGGAGTGTGAAAATCCTCCACTGTTGCTGTTTCACTGTCAATTTCTTCTTTTATGGGTGTTTGATTTGCCATATATATTGAGGTGCTCCTAATTTGGGTGCATATATATTTACAGTTGTTCTCTTTTTTCCTTGGATTGCTCACTTGATCATCCTGTAGTTTTCTTTTTTGTCTCTTACAACAGTTTTTATTTTAAAGTCTGTTTTGTCTGATATGAATATTGCTACTCCAACTTTCTTCTGATTTCCATCTGCAAGGAATACCTTTTCCATCTGCTTTCAGTCCATCTATGTCCCTAGATCTTGCAGACAGTATATATATGGGTCTTGTTTTTGTATTCATTCAACCAGTCGTGTCTTTTGGTTGGGGCATTTAATACATTTACACTTAAGAAAATTATTGACATATGTTTTCTTATTGCCACTTTGTTTAGTATTGGGGATTTATTTTTGTAAGTTTTTTTTCTTCCCTTTTATGTTCTCTTGTGATTTGATGACTAACTTTACTATTGGGTTTCGATTCCTTTTTATATTCTCTGTGTGTATCCTGGCTTTTTGGTGTGTGGTTATCATGAGGTTTTGATATAGCTGTCTGTTTGCACGCAAGATTGCTTTTTAAGTTGTTGGTCTTTTCATTTCAAATGCATTTCCAGTATCCTACATTTGTATTCTCCTCTTCCCACACTTGCTGGTTCTGCTATTGTATTTGTGTGTGATTTCCTATCTATATTGTATATTTGCTTTTACTGGTGAGCTTTTCCATTTGTAATTTTCCTGTTCCTAGTTGTGGGCTTTTCTTTTCCACCTAGAAGTTCCTTTAGCATTAGTTGCAAAGCTGGCCTAGTGGTGCTGAATTTTCTTAGCTTTTGCTTCTCTGTAAAGCTTTTGACATCTCTGTCAAATCTGAATCTAAGTCTTGCTGGTAGAGTATTCTTGGTTGTAGGTTCTTCCCTTTCATTGCTTGAAATATATTGTGCCACTCTCTCCTGGCCTGCATAGTTTCTGCTAAGAAATCAGCTGATAACTATAAGGGAGTTCCCTTGTATGTTATTTGTTGCTATTCCCTTGTTGCTTTTAATATTTTTTCTTTGTCTTTAATTTTTGTCAATTTGATTGCTATATGTCTGTGTTCCTTCTTGGATTTTTCTTGCCTGGTCCTCTCTGTATTTCCTGGACTTGGATGACTGTTTCTTTTCCCATATTAGGAAAGTTTGTAGCTACTATCTCAGGTTCTTTCTTCCTCTCTTGGAGCCTATAATGCAAATATTGATGCATTTAATTTTGTCCCAGAGATCTCTTAGACTGTCTTCATTTCATTCTTTTTTCTTTGTTCTTTCCCAGTAGTGATTTCTACCATTATGTCTTCCAGATCACTATCCCTTCTTGTGCCTCAGTTAATCTACTGATTCTTTTTAGTGTATTTTTTATTTCAGTTGTTGTTCATCTGTGTTTTTCTTTAATCCTTCTAGGTCACTGTTAAACATGTCTTTTATCCTCTTGATCTATACCACCATCTTTTTCTGAGATCTTTGGTCATCTTTACTACCATTACACTGAGGGCTTCCTCGGTGGCTCAGCAGTAAAGAATCTACCTGCAATTCAGGAGACACAGGTTCAGTCCCTGGGCTGGGAAGATCCACTGGAAGATGGCATGGCAACCCACTCTATTATTCTTGCCTGGAGGTCCCATGGATAGGGGAGTCTGGTTGGCTGTAGTCCATAGGGTGGCAAAGAGTTGGACATGACTGAAGTGATGAAGCAAGCACACCATCACTCTGAGTTGTTTTACAGGTAGATTGCCAGTCACTGAATTGTTCTTCTGGGGTTTTATGTTTTTCCTTCATCTGGGACACATTCCTCTGCTCTGTTATTTTGTCTTCACTTTCTGTGATTGCAGTTTCCATTCATCAGTCTGCAGGGTTGTAGTTCTTGCTTGCTGTCTGCCCCTGGTGAATGAGGCTGTCTGAGAGACTTGTGTAGGCTTTCTGGTGGAGTCAGGGGGACCGGTGCCTGCCCCTTGGTGGGTAGAACTGGATTTTGTCCTCTGGTGGCCAGGGCCACATCAGGGCATGTTTTTAACTGGCTGTATGCTTAGGAAGACTTCAAACAGCCTGCCTGATAATGGGTGGGGCTGTGTCCCTTCCCTCTTGGTGTTTGGCCAGAGGTTTCCCAGCACTGTAGCTTAATGGGTGGGGCCAAGTATTTGTGGGAAAATTGTGGCCTTCAGGAGGGCTCATGCCAATGAGTGTTCCCCAGAGCTACTCAATGTCTTTGAGTATTCCCCAGAGTTATCAATGTCTTTGTCCCTGCAGTGAGTCACGACCACCTCCTGGCTGCCAACCCTCCAGTACCAGCAAGTAAATCTGACTTAGGCTGTTCTGAAGTCATTGCTTTTTTCCTGAGTCCTGGTGTACACATGACCTTGTGTTTGCCCTCTAGGAATGAAGTTTCCATTTACTCCAGTCTTATGAAATTCCTGTGAACCAGCCCAACTGGCATTCAAAGCCAAATTCTCTGAGGGTTTCTCCTCTTAGTCCTGGACCCCCAGGCTGGGGAGTCTGACATGGGTTGCTGAACTTTCACTTCTGTGAGAAGTTCTGTGGTATAACTATTTTTCAGACCTGGTGGATATGGGATTTGACTTTATCATGATTGCACCCCCTCCTACCATCTAGTTGTGGTTTCTCGTCTTTGGATGTAGGATATTGCTTTTGTAGGCTTCACCATTTTTTGGTCAATGGTTGTTTAGCAGTTATTTGTGATTTTGGTGTTTTTATAAGGGGAGGTTAGCTCATGTACTTCTACTCTACCATCTTCAAGACAGTAAATATTTTTTATTTTGTTGGCCATAGCACCTTTAACCCAGCTATTCAGTTCTGTTGTGGCAGCATAATCAGCCATGGACAAATATGGAAATAAAACTACAGTTGTGTCTAATAAAAGTATTTACAAAAGCAGGTGGTGGGCTGTATTTGCCCCATGGGCTGTATTTTGCTTTCTCCTGTCTAAAGCAGATGATAGTGGATCAGATTTTAATAGCAGTCTCATTATTTCATTTTCTGCCAATAAAAAGAACCAGGAAAATGAATCCTTTACATTTTAGCAAAGTGAATAAATAACTAATTTAGTTCAGACATTCATTTTACATAAAGAAATGTGGTCTTTGGTTTCACAGCTTATCTGTATGATAGCACTTAAAGTGATCCATGATTATGAGTGTCAGCTAACTTCAAAAAACGCAGCAAGAAAAGCAACAATGAACACTATAATACTTCCTAAAAATATTTGAACTTTTTGCTGAGTTTCTTAAGTCTTAAAGTAATTAAGGATAAAATTACAAGATTCAATAAAACTGTAAACTAAAATATGCATGTTTCTGACATAATTGGCTTTCCTATTCATCAGATATTGTACCAGGTAGATACTGTGAGATATTACAAATAATGACAGAATTTTTTATTATTAATTTTTATTTTTGCTTTATTTTACTTTACAATACTGTATTGGTTTTGCCATACATTGACATGAATCCATCTTGGGTGTACATGAATTCCCAATCCTGATTCCTGCCCCCCACCGCCCACCCCGTATCAACTCTCTGGATCATCCCCGTGCACCAGTCCCAAGTATCCTGTATCCTGACAGATTGTTTTGTTAGGTAGTTGTTAAAAATTTAGATTGAAAACTTTACATCAGGCATAGGGAAAAGCTCCTATCTTCAGTGGTTTTGCAGAATGAATGTATCATTGTACTCCAAAGTTGAAAGTGTCCTTAAAGTAATGGAGACTAAAGACAACCTTGTCTAGAGGTCTTTTTGTACAACTGCTTTCATTGAGGTTTTTCTTTTATAGAGTGGGAATGGAAGCATTAAGGCAGTATGTCTGTTTGATACTTTGTGGAAGAATTTGTTCCACTGGCCCATAAAGAACCACAGACATGCTTAATTGCTATGCTAGTCCAGTTTGTTAACTCAGAAGGAAGCTTCTCATTATTTTATGAAAAGAAAAATAGTCATTCTAAAGTCATGACTCTAAAATCAGCTAAATGTCAGGTACTCTGTTAGGCACTGTATAAAGCATTTCAGCCTTGGCTACAAGGTGACAAAAGCAGGTGAAAAACTGAGGACAGTTGTTTATCTATGATCAGGAAACTTTCTGTTTGGTACAAGTTAATGTAAGCACTATTCAATTAAAGTAAGGAAAAGCCATCACATTGTCTTACGGTTAATCTAAGGTCTCACCCATTGATGTTAGTCACAAAATTATAGACATTACTACATCAACCTCAGCTTAAGTAACTTTTTTTAAAAAACATTTTTCAAAGGACTTTCAACTTATTTTCAAAATACTGTGATAGGCAGTGCATCCTATAATTGTTGATAAATAAGTTCAACTTATTAATCATAGCAAACTTGCTTTATCTTTTTTCATGAGTTAAAAATTTAAATATGTAAAAAACAAGCAAATCTTGATAACTTTTAAACTGTACTTACACTTGCCCTTCATCTTTCCTTCCTTTTAATATTTCTGTATTTTATAGTCATTTATATTTGATTTATGTTTCTTTTAGTACAGGAAGAACTTTTAGATTTTAGCTAGAGTAGAGGGAAAGGATTGTGATTGATTGAAGATCAGGAAGTGTGAGTATAAGATGTAAGCCTTGCTATTAACAGGTAGTGTCACCTCAGGTGTCTGGGCCCTGGGTTTTTTATCTATAAAATGAAACTTCTTAATGACTTATAAGGAGCCTCACACTTCAGAGTGATATGAAATGCTTTTGATATTGGAATCCCTGAGGTCTCACATGGAGTAAAGAGGCTGAAAAAAAGTTAGTCTCTCTGTGTATCTCTTCATTTCTGTCCCTCTGACACACTATGCCCTATAGTAGAATCTGTAGGAATTCATCCTGCCTCTAATAGAGCTTGTGCCACAGTTAATGCCAAGCTTTAGGGGTCCTAGATTTATATGCATATTACAGAATACTCACAATTGATAGATGATAGCTGGGGTCTATACATAGTTGATGGATAAATACATAGACATTGACAGAAGGGGAGAGGGAAGAAATAGAAAACAGGGAAGGTCAAAGAGACTGTTAAACTTTTGGTTTGTTAAACTACACCTCTTCTACCCATGATGCTACATAAAGAGCAACCTCTCCATGATGACTCTTCAGTGGTTCCAAACACTCCTGCTTTAAATTTAGGACTTAATGTAGGACTAGATAGTTGAAGCCAGAAAGCTAATCTGTTATTAATACTACTAAGACTGTGTGTCTAGAATTCTTTCTGGCTGTGCTGTTGGAACAGGCTTCCCTGGTGGCTCAGACCACAAGCATCTGACCGCAATTCAGGAGTCTCAGGTTCAATCCCTGGGTCAGGAAGATCCCCTGGAGAAGGAAATGGCAACCCATTGCAGTATTCTTGCTTGGGAGATCCCATGCACGGAGGAGCCTGGTGGGCTAAGTCCATGGGGTTTCAAGAGTCAGATACAACTTAGCGACTAAACCACCACCACCATGTTATTGGTACATAGAGAAGAAGAGAAAGGTTATTCTGTTATGTGAACTAATGTCAATGTTTAATTGTAGGATAAGCATAGAATCTCTTGGTACATTTTGCATTTCTTAGTTGTTGGCCTTGATGATCAATGAGAATGATGCACCAAGAAAACTGAATGAAAACTAAAATTGGAGTGAGGTGCAGCAAACATAGTAAATATTTGTAATTTGTTCTCTGTAAGTTCTTAGGGGAGCATCGATGTGATAAAGTAAAAGTTGCTCAGTGGTATCCAATTCTTTGTGACCCTCATGGACTCTATAGTCCACGGAATTCTCCAGGCCAGAATACTGGAGTTACAGGTAGCTTTTCCCTCCTCCAGGGGATCTTCCCAACCCAGGGATCAAACCCAGGTCTCCCGCATTGCAGGTGTATTCTTTACCAGCTGAGCCACCTCAGAGCAAAAAAACAAAGCAAAACAAAACAAAAAACAAAACAAACCACTTCTTAGAGACTCTGGTAAAAAGAATTTTCTGTAAAAGGAAAAACAACAACACAGAGTTAGAATAGCTCTTTTAAACTAGTGAAACCATGAATAGTAGGGGTAAGAAACAGTGGGAACCTGCCTGATTGAATCTACCTCACATTTTTGAAATCTAGTTGCAAAAGAAACAAAGTATCTGAAACTCTTGAAGACAATCCTCATTTAGACATTTCCATTTGTCTCAAGTAAGGAAATGCTTTTCCTATCATATAGATCTTTCTTTGGCTATGCTATACTTTTGTTATCATCATCCAATAGAGCAGCACTGTTATCTCATCAGTGATGCACTGTGAGATATTCTACTGCATTCTGAGTATACTTCCAAAGTTTCAGTCTGTAACATTCACATAGTTTGGGTCCTAAATTGTGTGTGTATACACACACACACACACACACAGTGGTAAACAAACAGGCACAGCTAATTGTGTATAGATTAGAAGACCAGGTAGGGGGCAGTTAATTTTCCACAGAGATCCCAAACCTCCCCTCCTAGTATGATAAAAGGTACTTATAGTTGTTTGATCTATTTGTTTAACTTGGTTCATTTCCTTCTGTTCTTTTTTTTTTCTTCCTTATTATTAGTCTTTATACCACACGGTTTTCTAATGGTTGCACAGTCATCTGGAAAATATGATGAAAGGGGGAAAAAGCTTCTGCCACATCAAAGGTAAATGAGGTTAAACTACCCCAAGGAAACAAAATAATAAAATCATGTACTAGCTAAGACCTTGAAAGATACTAATTTTTGAAGCCCATTGCCCTTCGATCCAAATTACACCTAAATCATTTCTAGGCTAGTAATATGATTTTGAAAGTCTTAGTAGGAAAAAAAAAAAAAAAAAAAAACCAGAGGCTTACAACCACTTCAAGTGTGTAACATTTTTAGAAAATGATAATATATTTCAGCATGGTAACAAGCCATGGTGTCAAGACAGTCTTCCTTATGTTCAGCTCAATTCTGACAGTGTGTTTTCATGTTCTTTCTTAGTAAAGCCAGGGTATATTTAGAATTAATACTTTGGCTATATGTGGTTTTTTCAGTGTCTCCTATCATATAGGAGCAGAAAAGTCAGAAAAGACTCATTTCACCCTTTCGATACATAGCGGAAGGCATTCAATGCCTTAAGAAGAAAGGTATCGGAACCTTGGGTTTCTTGACTCTTTACCTTCTCAATGGGAGTCTGAAAAATCAAGGGCTCTGTTTCTCAAACATAACCATGGTTCATGGGCCTTGTGAAGGGTTACCTCCTGTCAGATTCCTGGATCCTCCTGGGCTCTCAGTATCTCATGAAGAACTGATATTTTAGTTCATAATAATTATCGGGAGTCAAACAAAAGGGGAAAAAATTAGACCCTTTATGTTAGGAACTTTCAAAAAACTTTGTTATAGACCAGTTGGCTTATTGAAAGCTCATAGTTAATTCCAATGCCATCCTTTGAGAAAAAGTTCTATTACTGGATTGACTTATTTTGAGAACCAAGATACAGAGTTTATGTCTTATTTCTCTAGTGTCAACTCTTTTTGTAATAGTTCTAGCAGTTTCACATTAGTTTCATCATTATATCTGCTAACAGTGACCCCACGACCTTCTGCATGTACCACTTCTCTCTTCATTCTATTCTTAATCAGATAATGCCATCAGCTTTTAGGCTTCTGTTGTTGTTGTTTAGTTGCTCAGTCGTGTCTGACTCTCTGCTACCCTGTGGACTGTAGCCCGCCAGGTTCCTCTGTCCATGGGATTTTCCAGACAAGAATACTGGAGTGGATTGCATTTCCTACTCCATTAAGGCTTTAAATGCTACCTGCTACTGCTGCTACTGCTGCTAAGTCACTTCAGTCGTGTGTGACTCTGTGCGACCCCATGGACGGCGGCCCACCAGGCTCCCGTCCCTGGGATTCTCTAGGCAAGAATAATGGAGTGGGTTGCCATTTCCTTCTCCAGGGCATGAAAGTGAAAAGTGAAAGTGAAGTCGCTCAGTTGTGTCCAACTCTTCATGACCCCATGGACTGTAGCCTACCAGGCTCCTCCGTCCATGGGATTTCCCAGGCAAGAGTACTGGAGTGGGTTGCCACTGCCTTCTCCCTAATGAATCCCAAATGTATATGTCAGCACACCTCTTCCTTTATCTGGACTCTTCTAGCTGGCTACTGCCATCTCTATATGAAACAAGTGTTTCAAAATCAGTGTGTCCCAGAGAGAACTCATTTCAGCCCCTAACACCATTCAACTTGATCCTTCCAATCTCAGTAAATAGCATTTCTGTTATTCTAGTTGCTTATGCTAAAAACCATGGGAAAATTCTTGAGTCCTGTTTCTTTTTACACCTTATGTTCAAGCAATGCACAAAATGTTGTCCTTTCCCTCAAAGTATATCCCCCAAACTGGCCACTTCTTACAATTACCATAGCTACAAACCTTGGCCTAGACATTCTCTCATTTGTCTGGATTATTGTGAACTCCCTAGCCCAGAGTCTGTTTTCTATTCACAACCAGAGTAATCCTTTAAAAATATGTCAAGTCTCAGCACTCTTTAAAAATACCCACTAGTTTCCCATTTCAGACAAAAATCCTGTGTTATTCACCTCCTATTTACCTTTCTCTGACTTCATTTCCTATTAATTTTCTTCTGCTTAATCTCTTTCAATACACACCGGCCTCTTTGCTAGTCATTGCCTTCTGCTTCAAGGCAGTTTTACCCACTATTTTCTGTCTCAGGAAAACTCTTCCTAGATTATCTTGAAGGGCTTGTTTCTTTACTTTCTTTCAAGCTCAACTCATGTAACTGGTCGAAAATCCTTCCCTGAACGTCTTATTTTAAATATGCTGTCCCTTCACTAGCTCCCTGATCACACTTCTATTTTTATTCAAAACACTTTTACACTACATGTGATTTTATCTAGAGCTCATAAACTCTTTTAAGACATATTTTTAAATTTGCTTACTACTGTGTCCACAACACCTACAGCAACACTTGAAGGAGTGAAATGTTTTATGTGAGATTTTTCTCAGGTGCATTATCCCTAAAACAGAAATGGCTATTTTCTGGGCTGTAGTTACTACAAAACATTCTGTAAAATTATTAGCTAATTTATCAGGACCAAGCAATTCAAGTAACAAATGGATAACATTGTCTAAGCTAATAATTTTACAGAATTCTAGACTTGTAATTTTGGAAGTTTGGAGAAGGGGTACTTAAAAGTTGGCAAGGATTCTTTATTGCATGCACTGGTGAAGTAATCTGACTTGTCCATTCATTCACTATTTGACAAATGTTTCCAAGTCTCATTCATACAAAATGACCTGTTCTGGAATAATGTGAAGTTGATTCAAAGATCAGTCAGGATGGCAGAATATGAAGACATGGAACTCACTTCCCCCGAGGGATACATCAAAAATGCACCTATGTGTGCAACAATTCTCAGTGAAAAGTAACTGGAAACTGGCAGAAAAACTCCTCTACAACTAAGACTGTAAGAAAGACCCACGTGTAATTGGGTAAGGGTGGAGAGAAACAATCTGGTCAGAAAGGAAGAATATGTGGGTGAGGAGTGAGTGGGGAGAGCCACAGATCGGGTGCTCCGGTCCTGGGGTCTTGTACAGGGGATTTGAGCCCCCTTGGCTGGTTAAAGGACATTTGGGAGTAACAGGAGAGCTGTGGGAAGCCTGGTCTTCCCTCACAAGGAGTCAGCATGTGTTGGCTTGCCCTCAAGGCAAGGCAGAGAGGCAGGACGGAAGACTGCTCCACGGTTTGCCAGGCTCACTGCATGTGCCTCAGTGTGCATGCCAGCCCAAGCTGAGTGAAAGCTCTAGCCCCAGTTATTCCACAGCAGAACATAGCACTGGATTGACAGCTGCCATGATCAAGGGAAAGACTTTACCTTGGGACACAGAGGTTACCCTGTCCTGAGGTGGAGCCTGGGTGGGGTAGTAGCAGCTTTGGTTGACACTTACTCAAGCAGCACATTGGAAGTAGCCCAGATCTCTGACAGAAGCTGTTCCCCAGAGATCACACATGGTACATACTACAAGTCCACACATCCCACACCCCTCACCCTGAGTGTGACTCCACAACAGGGCATGGGTAGTGGTGGCTGGAGGCAGTGATCGACAGAGGAACAAAGACTAGGACCCAAGGCTGCATCTGAGTGGAATGAGGGAAGCAATTGTTGGCACCTGCACAGGCAGCACCCTGGAGACAGCTTAGACCTGTCTGAAGCCAACACAAGCTGTGAGCACCTGTACCAACCTCCCACCCCTTGCTTCTTTACTCCCCCGCTCTGAGACAAGGGTCCTGGTCCTGGGAGAGGAGAAAACACACACTTAAAGGGAACAGTGCCAGCCCAGAACTTCTACTCTAGCAACGTGGGACCAAACCCTGCCTCTGATAGGGTAGTGACAGCCACTGAGAAGAGGGTAGGTCCCGCCTTAATCCAGCTCTAGCCCCACCTTTTCCCAAAGTGATAGCTGCCAGCTCACCCTGAGGAAAGTGGTGACTTGTGTCCATGTCACATCTCTCTCTCCCATCAAAGGCATTGGGCACACACAGTCTACACAAGGCTGCTCCCACATAAAAACATCTTTCAAGATCACAATAGGTAATTATTTTGCCTAAACATACAGAGGCAGAAAAAGTTAAGCAAATGAAAAGGCAGAGGAACTGGTCTCAATAAAAAGAGCAAGAGAAAAATCATGAAAAATAATGAAACAGGAATAAACAGCTTACAAGATAAAGAATCCAAAGAATTGGTAATAAGAATGTTAACTGAAATAGGGAAAAGAGTAGATGAACACAATGAGAATTTTAATGAGGAACTAAGAAAGACTCAATCAAAAATGAAGAATTCAAACTAGTACAGCCACTATGGAGAACAGTGTGGAGATTCCTTAAAAAATTGCAAATAGAACTGCCTTATGACCCATCAATCCCACTGCTGGGCATACACACCAAGGAAACCAGAATTGAAAGAGACACATGTACCTCAATGTTCATCACAGCACTGTTTATAATAGCCAGGACATGGAAGCAACCTAGATGTCCATCAGCAGATGAATGGATAAGAAAGCTGTGGTACATATACACAATGGAGCATTACTCAGCCATTAAAAAGAATACATTTGAATCCGTTCTAATGAGGTGGATAAAACTGAGCCTATTATACATAGTGAAGTAAGCCAGAAAGAAAAACACCAATACAGTATACTAACGCATATATATGGAATTTAGAAAGATGATGATGATAACCCTGTATGTGAGACAGCAAAAGAGACACATATGTATAGAATGGTCTCTTGGACTCTGTGGGAGAGGGAGAGGGTGGGATGATTTGGGAAAATGGCATTGAAACATGTATAATATCATATATGAAACAAATTGCCAGTCCAGGTTTGATGCAGATACTGGATGCTTGGGGCTAGTGCACTGGGACGACCCAGAGGGATGGTACACAGAGGGAGGTGGGAGGGGGGTTCAGGATGGGGAACACATGTACACCTGTGGCGGATTCATGTTGACGTATGGCAAAACCAATACAATATTGTAAAGTAATTAACCTCCAATTAAAATAAATAAAATTATATTTCAAAAAAATGAAGAATTCAATAGCTGAAAGGAAAAAAAAAAATCCATACTGGAAGAAATGAGTATCAGCCTAAGTGATTCAGAAGAACTCATACGTGATCTGAATGATAGAATAATGGAAATCACCTAATTGGCAAGAAGAAAAAAAAGCCTGTTTAGATGATAATAGTTAAAGAAATTTTTGAGATAACATTAAGCATACCGATGTTTGAATTATAAGAGTCCCAGAAGATGAAGGAAGGGGATCAAAAATATATTGGAGGAAATTATGGCTGACTACTTCTTAACATGAAGAAGGAAACATATATCCAGGTGTAGAAGCACAGAGGGTCCCAAACAGACCCACATCAAGACACATTATAATTCAAATGGCAAAAGTTAAAAACAAAGAATCATATACAGTCTAACCCCCATAAAGATATCAGCTTGGAAACTGAAACCGAAAGTCTTTCTCCTAGGTTTAGAAACAAGAATGCTCACTCTTGCCACTTCTATTTAACATAATATTGGGAATCCTAGCCACAGAAGTATTTGCAGGTAACACGGTGCTATATACAGAAAACTCTCAAGTATCCATCAAAAAAAAAATCTTATATGTATTAGAATGAATAAATTGATTCAGTAAAGTTGTTGGATACAAGATTGATCTACAGAAATATGTTGCTTTTCTATGAAGTAATGTACTATCAAAAAAGATATTTTTTATAACTCCAACTTAAATTACACACCTAAAAAGAATAAAATACCTAGGAATAAACTTAACCAAGGAAAGGAAAGACCTATACTCTGAAAGCTATAAAACATTTAGGAAGGAGACTGAAGATGATACAAAGAGAAAGATGTCCTGTGCTCTTGGATTAGAAAAATTAATATTATTAAAGTGGTCATAAATAACTCAAAGCAGTCTGCAGATTTACTGCAATACTATCAAAATGCCCATGACATTTTTCATGGAACTAGAAAGAATAAACCTTAAATTTATATGGAACCACAAAAAGACACAATATTGACAGAGCAATCTTGACAAAAAAGAGCAGAGCTGAATTTATTACCCTTTCTGACTTTAGAGTATACTACAAAGCTATAGTTGTCAAAACAGCACAACACACAAAAACAAACATAGTTCAATGAAGCAGAATATAGAGCCACAAAATAAAGCCACACTTCTGTGGTCAATTAATCTACAATAAAGGAGTCAAGAATATACAGTGGAGAAGACTGTCTCTTCAATAAGTGGTGCTGGAAAACTGGACAACTACATATTAAACTATGATAGCAAAACATTTCTTCACATCATATACAAAAATAAACTCAAAGTGGATTAAAGACCTAAATGTGATACCTGAAACCATGATACTCCTAGAAGAGAACACAGGCAGAACATTCCTTGATGTAAATTGTAACAATATATTTTTTGGATAAGTCTCCTAAAGCAAAAGAAACAAAAGCAAAAATAAACAAATGGGACCTAATTAAACTTAAATGCTTTTGCACAGCAAAAACAAAACAAAACAAAAAAAAAAAAACAAATACCAAAACCATCAATAAAATGAAGAGATAACTTGTGAAATAGGAGAATATTTTTGCAATATGACCAAAAGAGTTGACATCCAAATATATAAACAGCTCATACAAATCAATATAAAAACAACAAACTCAATCCAAAAATGGTCAGAAGATCCAAATAGAAATGTTCCCCCCAAAAAGCAGATAGCTAATAGGCATATGAAAAGATGTTCAACATCACTAATCATTAGAAAACTGCAAATCAAAATGAGAGATCACCTCGCACCTGTGAAAATGGCTATCATCAAAAAGTCTATAGACAAATGTTGGTGAGTATATGGAGTGAAGGGAACCCTCATACTCTGTTGGTGGGAATGTAAAAGTGGTGCACCCACTATGGAAAAGAGAATAGAGGTTTTCTTTCAAAAACTAGAAATAGAACTACCATATGATCCAACAGTTTCAATCCTGGGTATTTATCTGGAAGAAAAAAAATCAAAGCAAAATTTGAAAAGATACACCTACCCCAGTGTTCCTAGCAGCACTCTCATATAGTAGCAAAGATGTAGAAACAACTCAAGTGTCCATCAGCAAATAAATGGATAAGGAAGATGTGGCATATATATACAATGGAATATTACTCAGAGAAAGACAAATACTGTATGGTATCACTAATATATGGAACTTAAAAAATAAACACACAGAGAAGAATAGAAACAGATTCATAGATACAGAAAACAAATTAGAGATAACCAGTGGGAAGAGGGACAGGGAGAAGGGCATGATAGTTTATGGAATTAAGAAATAGAAACTACTAAGTAAAAGGTAGATAAGCAATAAGGATATATGGTATAACATGGAGAATTATAGTCATTATTTTATAATAACTTGTAGTTGATTATAATCTGTAAAAATGCTGAATCACTATTCTGTACATCTAAAACTATATTTTCAATATATTACATAATTTATAATAGGAAAAAAATAATTGATTCAGAATTTGCCTTCAGCTTATTCATCTAAAACAAAAGTTATGATTTACAATAACCTGCTTTCAATTCACGTGGCTACTTATGTTCTAGATATTCTTAATGCAAATTGGTAATCTAGAAATAATGAAAACCCAATGATTTCGTTAGAAAATAATAGCAAGAATAAAATTATTAAGCAATTGGACTTCAGAACTGCCTGAAAACCCAAACCTTATTATGCTCTTTGCCTAGACTTCTAGAATGACACTCCTTGAAATTGCTTAGTATTTCCATTTATCATTTAACTAATCAAAATCAGAGCATTGTATCAAATATATAATATAGAATATTACTGTTGGTTCCCTTTTTACAAATGGTCATGTTATATGATTTTATTTTAATTGGAAGTTGACTACCATACCTTTAGAAACTTCCAAACCCAGGGATGATGAACTATTTGTTCAATTTGCTATTGTACTATAGGACATCAATACGAACATTACTTAGCAATAATTCAACTATGAAGATGTAGGAATTTATATTTCAAAATTAGAAATCAAACTGTAATTAAGATTGCAGAAGTGGGCCAAGTAATCTTGAATTGTAAACATAAAGACATATAGATTACTTTAGAAATGAAAATCATATCTAATAAATATTGACTTGAACCATTTAGAGAGATATGACCACCGAAACATATTACATGGCAATTAAAATAAGATAAACATTTATTAAATCCACTAATTTATTAGGCTGTGTTGGACTAAACAAATATAATTTGATACCTTATTTTTCAGGCTTATTTAATGACGGCTGTATCATTTCTCATTCTGATACAGGCTTCATTAAATCTGAAGTCTTGGATTTGAACAGGGATATCATATGTTCCCTTCAGTTTTTAATCTCCTTGAAATATCAGTTTGATTCTTGGGAAGGCTCTGAAAGTCAAAGACTGAAGTCTCCTGATTATCAATGAGGCTGTTCTGCCAGTAGTGGCCAGAGAACACAACCTGTCATGAGGAATATAAACCTCTATAAGGGCAGAGATCTTTGTCATTACCAAGTACCTAGAATACTGCATGGCACTGCAAGGCACATGTTGAGGACTCAATATTTATGTCTGTATCTGAGTTACCCCTTAATTTATTCACGTGTAAAATTAAGTGATTTAATTATATAAAATTTCCTTAAATGGGATCCTAAGAGTCATCAGATATTGAAAGGTATTATCTATGTCTCAGATATGTTTGGGAATCAGGGGGTTAAACAAAATTAGTAGGATTTCTTTACTGAACGACTTTTATATGCAAATATGCAAGAGAAGAAAAGCATGTGTAACAGTTCTCAACCTTTCTTTTTCCTATAAAGCATCTATAAAAATCATAATACATAAATTACCATATTTCCTCCCATCCACTGGCTTATGAAAGTGGTCTCTGCTCATTGTTCAATATTGCTCCATTTCAGAAGTACTAATAATATTCTTTCTTACTTCCTCTACAGCTACCTGGATTACATAGCAAAAGAAAGCCACTTCGTTTTTGCTGTTGCTCTATTCCTACTAACATAGACAAATTAAAGCTGAGATTTGAAACATTTCTTAAAGTAAATTTAATTCAAAACTTCATGAAAAGCAATGGGCTTAATGCTCCATGTCATGTAAGCATTGTCTGGGTGGCTAGCCCTGCTCCTTAGTTTTCTTACTCTCTAAGAAGTCTGTCCACAACTCAGAAACAATCTAATGTTGGGAAAAATAAAAAAACCTAGTCTCAGTGTCTATTCATAAGATGCTAAACAAGTATCTGCAGGTATCATCCCTTAGTTGATGTAGGTTTTTTTTGAGTAACCAACTTTGATACCTAGATGCAACTCATTTTTGTTCCAGTATTTATCTTCTTTGGGTTCCTGGGAAATCTCTTCTGTGATAATGTAGGAAATTCTGGAAGTGTTGGAACCCAGCATGATTCTCTCCTCAGACCTTGATTTCTGAAAAGTTCTAGATTTTTCTTTCTCTTCTCTCATTTTATAATGAGCTGTCCATCAATAAACTCACCTGATTCCCTAAACATGGGGGCTTTATTGAGACTGTTTGTTCTATAGTGAGTCTGAGTTAAAAATTACAACTCTACCATTTACTCCTTGACAACTAATTTCTCAACCTCAATTCCTTCTTTTGGAGGGGACAATACTGTGAAGAAGGCTAGCACCAAAGAATTGATGATTTTGAACTGTGGTTTTGGAGAAGACTCTTGAGAGTCCCTTGGAGTGCAAGGAGATCCAACCAGCCCATTCTGAAGATCAGCCCTGGGATTTCTTTGGAAGGAATGATGCTAAAGCTGAAACTCCAGTACTTTGACCACCTCATGCGAAGAGTTGACTCATTGGAAAAGACTCTGATGCTCTGAGGGATTGGGGCAGGAGGAGAAGGGGATGACAGAGGATGAGATGGCTGGATAGTATCACTGACTCGATGGACGTGAGTCTGAGTGAACTCCAGGAGTTGGTGATGGACAGGGAGGCCTGGCATGCTGCGATTCATGGGGTCGCAAAGAGTTGGATGTGACTGAGCAACTGAACTGAAGACATTTTTTTTAACCTCAAAATTACTGTGAGAATTAAGCAATGAGTGGCATTAGGGGGCTTAGTGGTGAGTTTAACCCTAAAACAAGCTTTTCCATGAATGTATGTTATTAATACAATCCTGTATAACAGTCCTCTTACTTCCTAACATTGTCCTGCCCTCCATCCCCAGGGACCTGCACTCTTTTAACCTGCTTCTTTCTAAGATTCTAAATGATACTGACTTGCCTAAATTAGATAAGCAACTGTTGTTTCTACAATAACATTTAGCTATAGAATTTACCATATATAAGCAAACTGACAACTTTCATACCTACCAAACAGAGCACATTTGAGATGTGTGAAAAGGAGGATTTCTGGGGTAGGGAGAGCAGAGAGGATACTAAGTGTTGAGAAATGCTGAATTTTCCTCACTGGTGGTTTGTTCTGATTAGTCATCACTTAATTATTCAGCAGTATATTTCTAGTCTATAAACTCTTATTTTTCTATGTCTGTATGACACGTCTAATCTGCAGTAGCATAGCTGATTCTTCCTCCCCCACCACACACACACTTTTTCCCCTGCCATATTAGCAAGTGATAGCCAAACAATTAATCACAACTAGACTACGGTGCTCTGAACAAGCTGTCAAAGAAGCTAAAAAACTAGACCAACTAAGACACAATCTGCTTATTTTCAGTTGTCTTGAGCATGGCCTGAATCTTTCACTTCATTCAATTCTGGGTTAACTCTTACTCTCCTGGAATTTAGTTTTCCTGTTTTTACTGAATAATGAGGGGACAGTGACATAAACAGGGATATAAAAAGTTGAGCACAGTCACTTGCCACAGTTGTATGGGAGATGCGTAGAAGACGTGACAGCTGGTTGTGTCCACGGACAGCAAACAAAGAGTAGACTAGCACTGTCCCTCAGACGCCTGATCAAAACTTTCTAGGTACACTAATGAAATGTCTGGCTTAAGTATTCAGTATGTCAGCACATCATCCTTTCCTTTATTGTATTTTTTCTTTTCCCAGGAGAAAACAAAAGAGAATTTGCTCATCTCCACAGGGATCATGCATGACAAATTTTATTCAAAAAGGTAAATTTACAAGGAAAATGTGTGACACCAAATGTGTGGAGAGACTTGGAAAGTAAGCAGCCAAAACTGTAACAAGAAGCTAACAAGCAGCAACTTTCTAATGAGTACAGCCAACCACAGTGACAACAGTAGATGAACACTGGGTTGAAAATGGAATGGTAGTCAGGTTAGCAAGGATAGAAGAATCCTGTACTTCCTTGGAGGTTCCATGGCAAATAACCCATCAGTGCAGGAGACATGGGTTCAATCCCCATTTGAGAAGATCCCACACACCACAGAGAAACTGAGCCTAGGTGCCAAGAAAAAAAGACAGCACTAATTGCATCCGGTCCCATCACTTCATGGGAAGTAGACAGGGAAACAGTGAAAACAGTGTCAGACTTTATTTTGGGGGGCTCCAAAATCACTGCAAATGGTGATTGCAGCCATGAAATTAAAAGACGCTTACTCCTTGGAATGAAAGTTATGACCAACCTAGATAGCATATTGAAAAGCAGAGATATTACTTTGCCAACAAAGGCTTGTCTAGTCAAGGCTATAGTTTTTCCAGTGGTCATGTATGGATGTGAGAGTTGGATTGTGAGTAGGCTGAGTGCTGAAGAATTGATGCTTTAGAACTGTGGTGCTGCAGAACTCTTGAGAGTCCCTTGGACTGCAAGGAGATCCAACCAGTCCATTCTGAAGGAGACCAGTCCTGGGTGTTCATTGGAAGGATTGATGCTAAGGCTGAAACTCCAATACTTTGGCCACCTCATGCACAGAGTTGACTCATTGGAAAAGACTCTGATGCTGGGAGGGATTGGGGGCAGGAGGAGAAGGGGACAACAGAGGATGAGATGGCTGGGTGGTATCACCAACTCAATGGACATGGGTTTGACTGAACTCCAGGAGTTGGTAATGGACAGGGAGGCCTGGTGTGCCGCAGTTTATGGGGTCACAAAGAGTCGGACATGACTGAGCTACTGGACTGAATCGATATATATATATATATATATATATGTTCATTTTATTTGGGCTTTCCCAGGAAACTCCTTCAGAGACAAGGATTCAAGTAAAAGTAGTATATTTGGGAAGGACAAGCAACACTAGCAAAGAAGTGATGAGGTAATACACAAAATGGAAGGACATGAAAATCTATCAGAGTGAGGCTGCTAAAATTTAATCTCACAGAGAAACTCTGGGAAAGGATAAAAACACATGCCTTTAACAGTCACTCCCAAGTGGTGGGGGAGTTGAGATATTTATATACCAACTATGGCCAGTGCTTGGTTGAGGCTGCTCTGGGATGTTACTTACCCCACACTTCTCTCTGCTTCTGATGTTTTGGGGAAGAGTCCTAGGCACAGATGTAGGTAAAGTCACCTGAATGCTGGCTGCAACATACAAAAAGGGCTGACAATAGGGGCCAAGTGATATAGCATCTATTACAGTGTTACGGTTCGGTTTTGTTTCATTTCAGTATTGACATCTATAGAGCACCAAATGAAAAGCAGGCCCATAACTAACTGTACAAGACAGTATTCCAGGTGTTTTTGTACAGTTCTCTTACCCCTTATTCCACTTATTCTTTGTACCCATTTTCTCCTTGTCCTATTTTTTATACATTACTTTTATCCATTTATGTTTCCTTATATCACTTTTAGAAAGAGATTCCACATAATCCAACTAAAAAAACTCAGTGATGAATTCAACAAAGTATTTGCCAACATATATGTGGTATGTCGGAGAAGGCAATGGCAACCCACTCCAGTACTCTTGCCTGGAAAATCCCATGGATGGAGGAGCCTGGTAGGCTGCAGTCCATGGGGTCGCTGAGTTGGACACGACTGAAGTGACTTAGCAGCAGCAGCATATGGTATGTATGTTTACTGAAGGTATAGTCTATAGTCTATTTAGATTCTCTCTGATCAACTAGAGGAGATGATGTAATTCATTTAAATAAAATCAGTAAAAGATCTGTATTGTGTTCTCAATATCTTCTAAGAAGGAGATACTAAAAGTTGCAGTCCTTTTATTTCCTTCTTGGTAATTCTAACCAGTTAGTATTATAAAGTTACATAGAGATTTTAAGTATGAAGAATATATCAGATATCCACTGTGCATCCAGACTCATTAGGGAGTCTTTGATACTGCTTTTAATTAATTCAAACGGTATGAGAACCTACTTTGTTCCAGGCATTAAGATAGACTCTGGGGGTACAAAGATTAACAGTATGTGATTTCTACCTTCAAGGAGCTTACATGCTGTCTGGGAGAATGACAAACGAAGAGAAGGACAGTGATAGAGCCAGGGTGTGCAGTGAAACAGCACATAACCTACATTGTTGTTTCTATAGCATCAGATACTATTTCTGTCAGCCCGAATTTGGGGAGGCAGTATTTAAAAGCAGAAATATTTACTACTTTAACTGTAGTTGAATTGAACTCGATATGATATGACTGTGTTCAAAATGACATGGTCCTGTCAGAATAGTAATTGATAACCCCCTTTAAACATCTATCTGTCTGATACAGATATAACAACTTGTCCCCACCCTGGTTGCACAAAACTGAATTCAAAACTACCATAGTCTTGCAGCCTTACCACAAATCATTCCGCCTAACAAGTCTTTGGCATGGCATTTAGTGTAGAAAGATTGGGTAAAACTATCTGCTACACATTCACCCAAAACTATGATCTTCATTTACAGAGTCTAAGCTGAGGTCCAAGACTGATAATGTCAGTAACTCAACTATGGAACATCGTTTAATTAGAAAGAACTCTGCTCCACCAGTTTTACTTCTGGGAATCTAGAAAAGAACCATGCCCTTCCCACAAAAGTAAGCTTTAATCTGTTTTCTAAAGTTCAAAATAGATATGGGATCAGTTTTTAGGCCTGCTTTCAGAAGTTAGCTAATTATTTACAATATACCTTAGGCAGAACACTTACCCAAAATTTGTCACATATGTTTACATTCAGAGGTCCCTGGATAAAATCTAACAAAGAACTCTTAGCATTTGTATAGATGTGATGTGGAAATGTTTGCCTCCCTTTAAGATCTGAAAGTGAGTATATAAATACTGGTTTTCATAACAGGCACAGGAGTTGGAAGAATAAGGAGAAACTAAGCTCAGAGTGAAGTCAGCATCATGGCACCATGAATAGCTCCTTTTTTCTCTCTCCCCTTTTACAACTAATTGGACATTCATAGCTAGAAAAAGAAGAAAAAACACCTCTGCACATCATACCAGGACGATCAAGAGATACATCCATCTGTGTACCTGAAAGGGGATAGACTAGACCGGGGAAGAGGCAACAGAGTGACGTAAGCGGCAATGTGGCTGCCATCAGAAATGATCAGAACAGAGAAAGCGGCAGCTAGGCCAGCAGTGAGCCAGCACAGTCTTTCTGGCAATGGAGAACAGAGGCCACGCAGGGGATGGGGCAGAGATTAGAGATGGCATTTAAGGATACAAACATGTACCAAGTAAATAAGCCATAGAGACCCAGTGCACAGTATAATAACTATAGACAGTAATGGCATGCTATGGTTTGTAATGTGATAAATATCTCTCTTAAGCAGCCAATCATATTACAGTCTGTAAATATATCAAAGTAACATGTTGTGCACTACCTTTACACAATATTACACATCAAATACACTCAATAAAAAAAAAAGTCAAAAAAGAAACTAAGCTCTAGATCTACCTAACAATTTGGGACTTTGACCAAGTCAAAACAAAAAAACAAAAAACAAACAAACCCTGTGAAGACTGAAAATGGTGGCTAAGATTTCTTCTGGCTCTAATAATTTATTTCTTGCTGATTTTTCAATACAAAGACAAAACTCAAGATGACGTGTGTTCATGTAGAAGAGAGCAGTTTTCCTCAAGAATAGTATTAACAGAACCCATATTAGACCTAGGGTTTTCCAAGTGGTGCTAGTGGTAAAGAACCCATCTGCCAATGCAGGAGACATAAGAGGCATGGGTTTGATGTGTGGGTCTGGAAAATCCCCTGGAGGAGGGTGTAGCAACCCACTACAGTATTCTTGTCTGGAGAATCGCATGGACAGAAAAGCCTGGCAGGCTACAGTCCATAGTGTTGCAAAGAATCAGACACGACTGAAGTGGCTTAGCACACAGCACACACACATAGCAGACCTGACTTAGGTGAAGGCCAGTTAGGAAGGACCCAACTCTATAGCTCTCTGAAGGAGCCAATGAGGGATCTCCGTGTAACTGCAGGAAACAGCCTTTCTTCGGCCTCGTAATCAAAGGGTGAAATAAGAAAATGACGTACCAACCTCTGAGAGGTATTTTATACGGAGTATCTCATTTCATTCTCAAAATGATGAATTTGTTATCTCTATTTTACAAGTAATAAAATCAAGACTCAGAAAAGACAGGTAGTTTAATCACTATCACAAACTAATGAATTCTGAAACTAAGATTAGCAGTGGTATTCACAATCGCACTCAATACAACTGAAAACTTTGGCCTAAACAGAACAAAAAAGCCCAGCTCTCTTAAGATTTGAAAACCAGATAAAAGCAGGAAGAATGGGAAGGAGCAGAAACCTTGGAGAGGAAACCTGGCATGCAGATAACTTCTTGTTCTTGTTTTCCCTTCCCTCAGAAAGCTGCCATATTTGGAGGATACTACAGGCAACTAATACTTTGAAAAAGACCAGCTATCTTCCTAGTCAGAGAAAGCACAGAATGGGACCTGAGCACCTGGAGAGTAAGGAGGAAATCCAAGAAGGATTAGAAAAACAAAAGGGGGCCCTCAGTTTCTGTATAGAAACCCATCTAAATCTTACTCTAGACCATGAACCATGCATGCTAGCTATCATGAACTAAGATAGGCTGAGAGAATTCTGTTGTGACATGACAACATCCTATGAAAGTAAAGACAAGTTTATAGTAAGTCTAACCTGATTGCTGGAAAAATAAAAACTAGAACATTCTCCAAAGGATTATAACAAGACCAAGAACTTTCTGGAAAAATAAAAATGAGAACATTCTCCAAAGATTATGACAAGACCAGAAACATCACATTCAAACTTACTTATCATATAAGTAACCAGAAAAATTCCATCCATTCTTGAAAACATGGCAGTCAAACAAGGTAAGAATGAACCATTCTGAAAATAAAGGATCTAATGGTGAAGAACAGAAAGAAAAAAATGTTTGGATGTTTTTTTAAACGAACAGATATTTCAGCTGATCAGTTCAGTTCAGTCGCTCAGTCATGTCCAGCTCTTTGCAACCCGATGAATCGCAGCATGCCAGGCCTCCCTGTCCATCACCAACTCCCGGAGTTCACTCAGACTCACGTCCATCGAGTCAGTGATGCCATCCAGCCATCTCATCCTCTGTCATCCCCTTCTCCTCCTGCCCCCAATCCCTCCCAGCATCAGCATCTTTTCCAATGAGTCAACACTTCGCATGAGGTGGCCAAACTACTGGAGTTTCAGCTTTAGCATCATTCCTTCCAAAGAAATCCCAGGGCTGATCTCCTTCAGAATGGACTGGTTGGATCTCCTTGGAGCCCAAGGGACTCTCGAGTCTTCTCCAACACCACAGTTCTAAAGCATCATTCTTCGGTGCTCAACTTTCTGCACACTCCAACTCTCACATCCATACATGACCACTAGAAAAACCATAGCCTTGACTAGATGGACCTTTGTTGGCAAAGTAATGTCTCTGTTTCCAATATGCTATCTAGGTTGGTCATAACTTTTCTTCCAAGGAGTAAGCGTCTTTTAATTGCTTGGCTGCAGTCACCATCTGCAGTGATTTTGGAGCCCCCCAAAATAAAGTCTGACACTGTTTCCACTATTTCCCCATCTATCTCCCATGAAGTGATGGGACCAGATGCCATGATCTTAGTTTTCTGAATGTTGAGCTTTAAGCCAACTTTTTCACTCTCCTCTTTCGCTTTCATCAACAGGCTTTTTAATTCATCTTTACTTTCTGCCATAAGGGTGGTGTCATCTGCATATCTGAGGTTACTGATATTTTGCCTGGCAATCTTGATTCCATCTTGTGTTTCTTCCAGCCCAGCGTTTCCCATGATGTACTCTGCATATAAGATAAATAAGCAGGGTGACAACATACAGCTTTGATGTACTCCTTTTCCTATTTAGAACCAGTCTTTTGTTCCATGTACAGTTCTAACTGTTGCTTCCTGACCGGCATATAGGTTTCTCAAGAGGCAGGTCAGGTGGTCTGGTATTCCCATCTCTTTCAGAATTTTCCACAGTTTATTGTGATCCACACAGTCAAAGGCTTTGGCATAGTCAATAAAGCAGAAATAGATGTTTTACTGGAACTCTCTTGCTTTTTTGATGATCCAGTGAATGTTGCCAATTTGATCTCTGGTTCCTCTGACTTTTCTAAAACCAGCTTGAACATCAGGAAGTTGACGGCTCACATACTGCCGAAGCCTGGCTTGGAGAATTTTGAGCATTACTTTACTAGCGTGTAAGATGAGTGCAATTATGTGGTAGTTTGAGCATTCTTTGGCATTGCCTTTCTTTGGGACTGGAATGAAAACTTACCTTTTCCAGTCCTGTGGCCACCGCTGAGTTTTCCAAATTTGCTGGCATACTGAGTGCAGCACTTTCACAGCATCATCTTTCAGGATTTGAAATAGCTCCACTGGAATTCCATCACCTCCACTAGCTTTGTTCATAATGATGCTTTCTAAGGCCCACTTGACTTCACATTCAGGATGTCTGCCTCTAGGTGAGTGATCACACCATCGTGATTATCTGGGTCATGAAGATCTTTTTTGTACAGTTCTTCTGTGTACTCTTGCCGCCTCTTCTTAATCTCATCTGCTTCTGTTATGTCCATACCATTTCGGTCCTTTATCAAGCCCATCTTTGTATGACATGTTCCCTTGGTATCTCTAATTTCCTTGAAGAGATCTCTAGTCTTTCCTATTCTGTTGTTTGCCTCTATTTCTTTGCATTGATCACTGAGGAAGGCTCTCTTATCTCTTCTTGTTATTCTTTGGAACTCTGCATTCAGATGCTTATATCTTTCCTTTCCTCCTTTGTTTTTCACCTCTCTTCTTTTCACATCTATTTGTAAGGCCTCCGCAGACAGCCATTTTGCTTTTTTCCATTTCTTTTCTGTGGGGATGGTCTTGATCCCGGTCTCCTGCACAATGTCATGAACCTCTGTCCATAATTCATCAGGCACTTTTGCCAAGAAAATGCACTGGTCATAACAAACACCCTCTTCCAACAACACATGAGAAGACTCTACACATGGACATCACCAGATGGTCAACACTGAAATCAGATTGATTATATTCTTTGCAGCCAAAGATGGAGAAGCTCTATACAGTCAACAAAAACAAGACCAGGAGCTGACTGTGGCTCAGATCATGAACTCCTTATTGCCAAATTCTGACTTAAATTGAAGAAAGTATGGAAAACCACTAGACCATTCAGGTATAACCTAAATCAAATCCCTTATGATTATACAGTGGAAGTGAGAAATAGATTTAAGTTGATAGATAACTATAAAAAGATTTTTAAAATATAACGAATTCCAGTGCAGAGTACAGGAAGATTCAGCCTTCCCAGTTTGTGAATGTCATACATTTGTATACTCAGTTAGCTCCTTAACCCTAGAGAGGTTAAATCTAAGAAAATTATATCTAGGAAAATCATAATCAAACTGATGATAATCAAACATAAATAATATCTTAAAAGTAGAGAAAACTGTCATGTTATATGAGGGGAGCAGTATTTCCAAAATCCACAGATTTAATAGTTACATTTTTAGAAATAATGGGGGCCAGAAAACAATAGAACATCTTTAAGTATTTTTTAAACCTGCCAACTCAAACTACTTTAAACTTTGTACAATGAATGCATCTGTTTATAATGAAGGTAAAATAAACACATTTCATCTAGAGAAATACTAAGATAATTTGATTCAAGCAGAACCTACTCTACAATAAATTCTAAAGAGAGTTTTTCAAACTAAAGGAAAATGATGTGAGGGCAACTTCAGGAACAAATGAAGATTATCATACTAAGTGAAGTAAGTCAGAGAAAGACATATGATGTCACTTTATGTGGAATCTAAAAAGTGATACAGATGAACTTACTACCAAACAAATAGTCACACGTAGAAAACAAACTTATGGTTACCAAAAGAGAAACAAGTCAGGGGAGGGATAAATTAGGAGTCTGAGATTAATAGACACACACTACTATATATAAAATAGATTACCAACAAGGATTCACTGCATAGCACAGGAAACTATATTCAATATCTTGTGATAACCTAAAATGGGGAGGAATCTGAAAAAGAATAAATGTATAACTGAATCACTTCATGCCTGAAACTAATGCAACACTGTAAATCAACTATACTCGAATTTCAAAAAGAAACGTTAAGTATATAAAGATATAAAATATATAATTTTTACTTTGTTCTTTAAAATACAAATGACTGCTTAAAGCAAAAATTATAATGTCTGGTTGTGTTTTCAACTTATACATATATAATACATACTACCTGAATAGACAGCAGAGGGGTAGGACAGGACATTTATCCTTTATGGTTACAAAATCTCTACATTTTACATCAACTAGTGTAATGTTGATGTAAAATGTAGAGATTTTGAGGAAATGGCAACCCACTCCAGTGTTCTTGCCAGGAGAATCCCAGGGACGGGGGAGCCTGGTGGGCTGCCGTCTCTGGGGTCGCACAGAGTCGGACACGAATGATGCGACTTAGCAGCAGCAGCGCAGCAGCAGCAGTGCAATATTAACTCTAAGTAGACTGATATTATATTTTTGAAAGAACTATGTGCCCTACCAGTTTTGTAGCAGTGATATATACAGTTGGTCCTTGAATGATGTGGTGGTTAATCTGTGTATAACTTATGATCAGTCCTGTGTATCTGCAGCTCCTTTGTACCCACAGATTCAGCCAACTATAAACCATGTAGTCCTATAGTATTTACTATTGAAATATCTCCACATGTAAGTGGACCTGTGCAGTTCAAACCTCCAGGGCTCAAAGGTCAATTTTGTGTGCGTGTGTGTGTGTGTATGTGTGTGTATACACACACAACCTTTCTTTGCATGATTTAAATATTTTTATAATTACATGACAATTACTAGATTTTGGTTGTGTGTGTATATACATAGGTATATATATATATTTTAAAAGAATGAAACACCAAAAATATTCTCTAACAACATTTGGAATTAAATTAGAAATCAGTAATAACTAACTAAAAAGCCTCTTGATGAAAGTCAAAGAGGAGAGTGAAAAAATTGGCTTCATGCTCAACATTCAGAAAACGAAGATCATGGCATCTGGTCCCATCACTTCATGGGAAATAGATGGAGAAACAGTGGAAACAGTGGCAGACTCTATTTTTGGGGGCTCCAAAATCACTGCAGATGGTGACTGCAGCCATGAAATTAAAAGACATTTACTCCTTGGAAGGAAAGTTATGACCAACCTAGATAGCATATTCAAAAGCAGAGACATTACTTTGCCAACAAAGGTCTGTCTAGTCAAGGCTATGGTTTTTCCAGTAGTCATGTATGGATGCGAGAGTTGGACTATGAAGAAAGCTGAGTGCACCGAAGAATTGATGCTTTTGAACTGTGGTGGAGAAGACTCTTGAGAGTCCCTTGGACTGCAAGGAGATCCAACCAGTCCGTTCTGAAGGAGATCAGCCCTGGGATTTCTTTGGAGGGAATGATGCTAAAGCTGAAACTCCAGTACTTTGGCCACCTCATGCGAAGTGTTGACCATTGGAAAAGACTGATGTTGGGAAGGATTGGGGGCAGGAGGAGAAGGGGACGACAGAGTATGAGATGGCTGGATGGCATCACCGACTCAACGGACGTGAGTTTGAGTGAACTCCGGGAGATGGTGATGGACAGGGAGGCCTGGTGTGCTATGATTCATGGGGTTGCAAACAGTCGGACACGACTGAGTGACTGAACTGAACTCAACTGAATAAGATATTAAAGGATTGGGGGCAGGAGGAGAAGGGGACGACAGAGTATGAGATGGCTGGATGGCATCACCGACTCAACGGACGTGAGTTTGAGTGAACTCCGGGAGATGGTGATGGACAGGGAGGCCTGGTGTGCTATGATTCATGGGGTTGCAAACAGTCGGACACGACTGAGTGACTGAACTGAACTCAACTGAATAAGATATTTAGGTAATCGCAACTATCTGCAAATTAATAATTCCATGGGTTAAATAAGAAATCACAAGATGAAATATTTTGAACTAAATGGTTTTAAAAATACAACACAACAATTTGTGAAAGACAGCTGAAGCCATACTTAGAGGGATATTTACAAGCTTCAAAATGTATTTTAGTGGAAAAAAGAAATGACCTAAGATAAATTCCTTATAAACCAAATAAGTCAGAAGAGTAAATTAGCCCAAGGTAAGTAGAAGTAATAAAATGTGAATACAGAAAGTTTCCCAAAGCCAAAAGTTGATCTTTTCAAAGAACCATCAACATCAACATAGTCCCAGTTGGAATAAACAAGAAAAAGGAAAGAACAAGTCACCAATAACACTAAAAAGAGAAGTTATCTCCACATAGAGAGCAGACTTAGGGTCACAGCAGGGGAAGGAGATGTGGGACACATCGAGAGAGCAGCGTTGAAATACATATATTACCATATGTAAAGTAGACAGCTAATGGGAATTTGCTGTATGGCACAGAGAGCTCATCCTGGTGCTCTGTGATAACCTAGACGGGTTGGATGGGGTGGGAGGGAGGTTTTAGGAGTGGGGGACATAGTGTATACCTGTGGCTGATTCACATCCATGTATGGCCGAAACCAACACGACACTGTAAAGCGATCATCCTCCAATTAAAAACAAATTTAAAGACAAAAGTTATCCCCAAAGTCCTGTACACAAAAATGATACTAACAACATAGTAATAATAATATGCAACAAATTAAATGAAATGGACAAATGTGTTAAAAGCAGAAATTATCAAAATTAAGAGGATAAGAAATAGAAATGTGACTAGCCTTATAGCTATTAAAGAAATTCACATTATTATCAAAAACCTTTCTTAAAACTCCAGACTCAGGTATTGTTTCACTAGTGAATTCTGTTACTCTGGGAAGAAAAATTTCCCTTTACATGTATTTTTCTAAAAAATAAAGATGGAATACCACTTGTTTTATGAGGCCAGTATAAACCTAATGTAAACCTTGACAAAGACACAATGAAAACAAAAACAAAAACAGCCCTACAGGATTTTTTTTATCACTCAAAAAAATATTTATCACTCATATAACATTCTTAAAGAGTATTAGCAAATTAAATCCTATATAACATACACAGGTCTATATATACATGTCTATAGATATTTTGTTGTTGCTAAGTCTTGTCCGACTCTTTTGTGACCCCATGGACTGTAGCCCGCCAGGCTCCTCTGTCCATGGGATTCTCCAGGCAAGAATACTGGAGTAGGTTTCCATTTCTTTCTCCAGGGGATCTTCCCATCCTGGAGATCGAGCCTGCATCTCCCATATTGCAGGCAGATTCTTTACCCTTGAGCCCCCTGGGAAGCTTATGTATGTATGTATGTGTATGGGTATGTATGTCAACATAAGTGAGGTTTACTACAGAAATGGCAAGTTATGGAAGCAAATCAATCAAAGCAGTCTCTCATATTAACAGTATAAAGAAGAAAGATTGGATAGAAGCAAGTAACACTACTATTTGCAGTTGGTAAGATTATCTACTATTTGCAATTGGTATGATTAACTTCATAGAAAATTCCAAGAAATGTACAAAATAATTTCCATAATAGGTAATTAATTTAGCAGTATCATAGGGGTTCAAAGTTAATATATAAATCAGTTCCTATAAATTAAGGGCAGTGAGAAAGTAATTTGCTTTTAAAATTCCATTTACAGTAGCACCCAAAAATAGACACTTAGAAAGGTGTTCAATATTTCTCTACACAGAAAGCTATGAAAGATGTATTAGAAAATTTAAAGATCCAGATAACAGATAAACTTACCATGTAATTGGTTAAAAGATTGATATTTTTAAGACAGCAGATTTTCCCCAAATTTACTTTTAGAGTTGGCACGATCTCTATAAAAATACCAGAGATTTTTTTTTAATTGACAAGTCAACTCTTAACATTTAGATAGAAATGCTTTGGCCCTAGAACAATTTTTAAAAAGAACTATATTGAAGGATGTGGCATACCTCTTTTCAAAACTAATTTTAAGGCTAATAGCAATCCACATAGTTTGATATTTGTGAAAAGATGGACATATATACTAACGACACAGAAAGTCCAGACATGAACCTACACATTAACAATAAATGATTTTCCACAAAGATGCCAAAGCAAGTTAACCAAGAAAGATAATGTCTTTTCAGCAAATGGTGATGGGATATCTGTGTATATGTAGGGGGTGGGGGATTAACTCTTACTTCACACCATCTACAAAAATTAACTGGAAATGGATCATAACCCTAAATGTAAAATCTATGCTGGGAGGGATTGGGGGCAGGAGGAGAAAGGGACGACCGAGGATGAGATGGCTGAATGGCATCACAGACTCAATGGAAGTGAGTCTGAGTGAACTCCAGGAGTTGGTGATGGGCAGGGAGGCCTGGCGTGCTGCGATTCATGGGGCCGCAAAGAGTCGGACACGACTGCGCGACTGAACTGAACTGAACTTACCCACCCAAGAAGACTTTGAAGGAAAATTCTTCCCACTTGTGTCCCTGTGAAATGTTCACTTAACAATATTCTATATTTCTGAATATGTACTGAACATATTATATTTCTGAACTTTATATAAAAGAGTAGATTATTTTTCATTCCCAAGAACCAGTTTACATTGCTGTTGACAATGCTTTAATGTAAGTAATCTAGATAGTGATAGAAAATAATCTTGTAATTTATATTTTTATAGCCCAGAATAATAAAAATATTTAATCTTTATTTTATCATTCTCCTTCTAACTGTAACTGAAAATTTTTCTGGTATTTATAAAGTGTAAAAAAATATATAATCTATATACAGACTTTAGCTTAATTAATTTTAAACATATTTATTGAATATTTATTACTTTGTTTCATTATAACCATGTTAAAAAATAAATACTATTAAATTGACTTAGGTAGATGTTACTGTTCAACTCTGAGAGTTACCTAAAGTGAAGGCATACTTTTATTAGCAGATTTTCATGTATTAGCAGAAAAGAAAATAAAAGTAAAAATAAAAGTTGTATAAAACAATCATCACTAGCTAAGCAAAGTTTATTTTCAAAAATAAAGCACATGCATACATTCAACTTTTGTTATATGAAAGCATAGACTTTTTAATATTGGCTTGCTTGAAATTCATATATTTTCTTTCCATGTATTTATTGCTATTGATTTTCTGGGTTTGGCCCCCAAAATTTTACATTACTTTCTCTTTTATTACTGTCCTTAATTCATCCCTCAATTGCATTATCACTTCACTTTTAATACTCTTAAGACCCTCAGAAATCATTATCATTTTTAGCCTCAGAATTTAAAGTATTTAAAATTCAGGTGTAGCCCCTGAATGTAGGGAATGGATAGTAGATGGGAAATCCCAGTAGCTGATGCTCAGACATGTTTGAGACAACTTATAGCTTTTGAGGTTAAGCTGCTTTATCCCTTCCTATTTTGATGATTCTAAAAAATCTATTTAACCTCTCTCCACCTCAGATTTCTATTGTGATAAACATGTTTACTTCCACTACTACTGTCACTAATAATAATGGTTAATAATAGTGGCTACTTTTTATGAGACAATCACACACTATTAACTACCAGATGCTATATATTCATTTAATCAAACCAGGAATTCTTGAGACATGCAATATGAGTATCTTATTTTACAGATAAGGCCAAAGCAAAGAAAATATCATCCTTTTGAAAGGGATGGCAGAGTTCTAAAATAACAGGTTGAGACTGAACACAGTCTTGAGTTAAGAGACCATGATTTTAACTGTTAAACCTCTTATACTTGACTGCTTTGGGTATTGTTCAGCCTCTAAATCATGTCTGACTCTTTATGACCCCATGGACTGTAGCACTTCAGGCTCCTCTATTCTCCAATATCTCCCAGAGTTTTTTCAATTCATGTTACTGAGTCAGTGATGCTATGTAACCATCTCATCCTCTGCCACCCTATTCTCCTTTTGCCTTCTATCTTTCCCACAACCAGGTTCTTTTCTAATGAGTTGACTCTTCACATCAAGTGGCCAAAGTATTGCAGCTTCAGCTTCGGCATCAGTCCTTCCAGTGAATAATCAGGCTTGATTTCCTTTAGGACTGACTGGCTTGCTCTCCTAGCAGTCCAAGAGATGCTCAAGTGTCTTCTCCAGTATCACAGTTCAAAAGCATCAGTTGTCCAGCACTCAGCCTTCTTTATGGTCCAACTCTCACATATGTGCCTGACTACTGGAAAAGCCAGAGCATGGTCTATATAGACCTTTATCAGTAAAGTGATGTCTCTGCTTTTTAATATGCTGTCTAGGTTTGTCAGCTTTCCTCCAAGGAGCAAGCACCTTAATTTCATAGCTGTGGTCACCATCTACAGTGATTCTGGAGCATCCCCCCCAAAAAAAAAATCAGTCACTACTTCCACTTTTTCCCTTTCTATTTGCCATGAATTGATGGGACCAGATGCCATGATTTTATATATGTATATATATATATATATATATATTTTTTTTTTTTTTTTCGAGTTTTAAGCCAGTTTTTTTGCTCTCCTCTTTTACCCTCATCAAGAGGCTCTTTAGTTCCTTTATACTTTCTGCCAGGAGACAGGTAACGTGGTCTGGTATTCCCATGTCTTTAAGAATTTCCCACAGTTTATTGTTATCCACACAGTCAAAGACTTTCACTTAGTCAATGAAACAGAAGTAGTTGTTTTTCTGGAATTTCCTTGCTTTCTCCATGATCCAGTGAATCTTGGCAATTTGATCCTTGGTTCCTCTGTCTCCTCAAAACAAAGCTTGTATATTTGAAAGTTATTGGTTCAGGTATTGTTGAAGCCTAGCTTGAAGGATTTTGAGCATTACTCTGGTAGTGTATGAAATGAACACAATTATATAGTAGGTTGAACATTCTTTTGCTGTGCACTTCTTTGGGATTGGAATGAAAATTCACTTTGTCCAGTCCTGTGACTATGGTTGAGTTTTCCAAATTTGCTGGCATATTGAGTGCAGCCTTTTAACAGCATTATTTTTGGGGATTTGAAATAGCTCCACCTCCAATGGCCCACTTGACTTTACACTTGAGGTTGATTGATTCTAGATGAGTGATCACACCACTGTGGTTACCCCAGTTATTAAGACCTTTTTTTTGGATAGTTCTTCTGCAGTGCTTGAACCTCTTTTTAATCTTTTCTGCTTCTGTTAGGCCCTTACATTTTTTGTCCTTTGTTGATCCCACTCTTGCATGAAATATTCCCTCAGTATCTCAAGTTTTCTTGAAGAGATGTCTAGTCTTTCTGATTCTATTGTTTTCCTCTATTTCTTTGCATTGTTCATTTAAGAAGGTATTCTTATCCTCTATGCTATTCTCTGGGACTCTGCATTCAGTTAGGCATATCTTTTCCTTTCTCCCTTGCCTTTCTCATCTCTTCTTTTCTCAGCTATATGTATAGCCTCCTCAGATAACCAATTTTCCTTCTTTTATTTCTTTTGCTTTAGGATGGTTTTGATCAGTGCCTCCTGTGCAGTGTTATGAACCTCCACCCATAGTTCCTCAGGTACTCTGTCTACTGAATCTAATCCCTTGAATCTATTCATCACCTCCATGGTATAATCAGGAGGGATTTGATTTAGATCATATCTGAATGGCCTAGTTTTTTTTGTGTGTGTGTGTTTTTTTCCTACTTTGTTCAATTTAAGGATAAATTTTGTAATAAGGAGCTCATAATCTGTGCCACAGTCAGCTCCAGGTCTTTTTTTCCTGACTGTATAGTACTTTTCCATCTTTACCTTCAAAGAAAATAATCAATTTGATTTCAGTATTGATGGACATCGTGTGATGTCCATGTGTAAAGCCATTTCTTGGGTTGTTGGAAAAGGGCATTTGCTATGACCAGTGTGTTCTCTTGACAAAACTCTGCTAGCCTTTCCCTGCTTCATTTTGTACTCCATGTTCAAACTTACTTAATATTCCAAGTATTTCTTGACTTCCTTCCCCTATGATAATAAGGTCACCTTTTTATGGTGTTAGTTCTAGAAGATCTGATAGGTCTTCACAGAACTGGTCAACTTTAGCTTCTTCAGCATGAGGATTTAGGGCATAGACTGGGGTTACTGAGCTGTTGGTTGGTTTTCTTTGGAAACAACCCAAGATCATTCTGTCATTTTTGAGATTGTTCCCAAGGACTGCATTTTGTCTTTTTTTTTTTTTTTTTGACAATGAGGACTGCTCCATTTCTTCTATGGGATTTTTGTCTGTGGTAGTAGATAATGGTCACCTGAATTAAACCTGCCCATTCCCATCCATTTTTACTGGTTCCCAAGATGTCAGTGTTCAATCGTCCCATCTCCTGCTTGACTATGTCCAATTAACCTTGATCATGGACTTAACATTCCAGGTTCTTATGCAGTGTTGTTCTTTATAGCATCATTCTTTATTTTCACCACCAGACACATCCACAGATGAGTGATATTTCTGCTTTGGCCCAGACACTTCATTTTTACTGAAGCTATTAATAATTTCCTTCTGCTCTTCTCCAGTAGCATATTGGACAACTTTTGACCTGGGGTGGGAGTGGGGGTGGGGCTCAACTTCAGGTGTCATATCTTTTTCACATTTCATACTTTTTATCTTTTCACTTTTTGGCCAGTGGGGTTCTCCAGGCAAGAATCCTGGAGAGGGTTCCCACTTCATTCTCCAGCTGACCATGTTTTGTCAGCACTCTTTGCTATGACCCATCATCCATCTTGGGTAACCCTGCACGTCATGGCTCCTAGCTTCACTGAGTTATATAAGCCCGCTCACCACAACAAAGCTGTGACCCAGAAAGGGGAAATTTACATCGGATTTGATGTTCCCTAAAGTTCCCCAAACTCATATACTTTCTGGTCCTTTGATCTTTCATTATTCTACCCAGGTTTTGTTGGGCACAACAGAGTACCTTTGTGTATTTAATGATGGCAAAAGCTAAGACTTTCCTTAAGTGAATACATGGAGTTTAAGGTTAATAGGACAGAACTATAGGACCATGGGGAGGTCACACAATGGCTACTTTTTAAAAGTCATTTTTAGCATCTTCTACTTTCCTACACATGTTTCTCATGTCATTGATCTAGTAATAATTACTCATTAACTAACACCAAAAATTCAGATGGAGACAGAGATAAAAACAAGCAGCAAAACAGCAGAAATGCACAGAGAGAGAGAGGAAAAACAAAACAAAACCTACTGTAAAGAAAATAACCTGCTAAAATGGGTACAAAAATAAGGAAGCAGCCATTGCATTTCTGCGGATAAGAACTTACAAGGATATTCATTTTGGACAGATATTCCAAATGTTGGAATGGACAGAATGTTGGATATTCATTAAAAGTCTTGTTGTAATTCGTTACTTCTAAGTAGTATATTCCTCATCATATCTTATTCATGGCTGAAAAGTTAATCTAATCATTTAAAGAGCTCACTGGCTTCCGACATTTTATATAAATAGATTTGTGTCTTTTCCAAAGTATCTTGAATCTACTACTTGATTTGATAACAGGAAGTCTCCATGGTCTCTGCCTTCTCAGAATTCCTGGTCTAAAATATACTCCTTTGATATAAGAGAATCATAAACAGGCATAAAGCATCTTTTCTGTGTCTATAAAAGATGCTGAGCATTACTGGATTAATAAAGTAGATTTATTGAGTGGCTACCATATTCTCTGCTCTCTGCAGAATGAAATATCAAGAGTTTTCAGGGGGAATGCTATAAAGCATTCTTTGTCTTTGAAGGAATCCTGCTTTTTCTGGCTAAGTTTACTCTTTGCATATGGCATGTGCTTCAAAAGTGTGGGCTATACCTTTTGTATTAAGCTGGGACAAAGCCAGAACACAATGCATTTGGATTTGTGTGAACTTCTTTGCTCCTGCCTCTTCACTGAGGAGTGAGTTTCACTGGAATGAGCTACTCTAATTCCTAGTCCTTCAAACTAACCACAGAAGATAACTACACACAACAGATATTGACTTCCCATGCATAAGGATTCATTTTATGTGCAAAACATTTCATAGCGTTCCAGTCACAGCTCACTGGTTGCTATTCCAGAAAGCATCTGTTTGAACCACTAATCAGGGTTTCTTAAACAAGATGCATTAGGTGCTCTTCCTGGGTTTTGCAAGTTTCTTAAAGAAGAAAATACAAGATCTGAAATATTTGTATATCATTGTCAATGATATTATCAAATATACAAGACAGTAAGTCCTATGTTAAGGGTCTATTTTCTTCTGAGATTAATAGAGATTTTATAGAGGGATGTAAGTTTCTCAAAAGTTATTCTTTTGAATACCTAGACAAGGATCTTTGGTTAGCAAGTTTGGGAAATAATATACACTGCATATCTCTCTTAAACATGACAGCATATTAAAGTTTTTAAAGAATTATCTTTAAGACAGAATTTCTTAGCTAATTTTAATTCTTCTTCTTTTTATTTTTTTCTGTCTTGTGACATGTCATATCAACTGAAAGAATTAGTGCTTCACAGAACTCTGGGACATGAGGACATCATTGGAACAAGTGGGACTTGCAATTATGAGAACATCTTCTCCTCTAAAGTCAGCTCCAGGACCTCAGGCTCAGTTTTACCTCTTAGACTTTGTTTACTTATCTGCAAATTAGGGTATAAGTATTTATCATTTCAGATAAGATATGGAATTTTCAGAAAGAGCAATTGTTAAACAGCTGTGAAAGCACATTAACGTTTAAGAGCAATGTATACATGTGAATTACTTTTATGGCTCCTTATCTTGGCTTCAGCACATTTCTAAATGTATCATTGAAGTTTCTCCTATTGTTTATAACCTTCATCCTCACAGTAAAACATTTACAAAAACAATGGTTTATAGCTGACTAGGTCCTGCAGACTCTATTTATATAAGTTAGTTAGGATCTTTTCTGCTTTTGCAAAATTTAGATTGTTATTGATGTAAATAAATCCAGAAGTATAAATTGAAGGAACAGTTCAGATAAACATGATTTACCCCCAGGAGGTGATGATTGAATTCAGTGCAGCTACTTTATGATGTTGATCTTGGTGAAATAATTTACTCCCTTTAATTATGTAGCCATCTTGTATGTGACTTTTACAGTATATACCTCTGATAGCTGGAGGAAGAGAACAAGTTCTAGCCATATCAAGATTCAAGATATTCAGGCAGCTATATTGAATCAATTGACCCATAGGGCTGTAAAAATAAAACTAGTAGCACATTGACTTGTTTTTCTAAGATTTTTCCTTAAATGTGCATAATGATTCATGTTATCTGATAGGTTGGTGTTGGAAGGCCTGCATTCCAAATTGCTATGCCTGTTACTGGGTAAAGTTATCCACAGGTGGACAGAGGTGACTGATTGCTATCAGATACCTTGAATTCCTACAGGTCAATCAACTCATAGAGATAATAACAACATTTTTATTTAGCTATTCTTTTCTTCAATCAAAACAGCAGTAATAAATATAGCTTTACCTAAAAAGCATAAACATTTGCTAGATAATGTGTTAATGCAAATAATAAAATATCTAAATCATTGTGTGTGTATATTTTCTACTTCCACACTAGTCATGAGCAATTCTCAAATACTACTTTGACTGGTTAAATTATCTCCCTTAAAATTTGTAAAACTTGGTTTATGCTACCCAGGCCTCTGGAAAGCCCAATTTAGAAATCTCATTTTTTTTTTTTTCCAGATTTAAAAACCAAAACAAAACCAATGTCCCTGAAAGTGACCTAGGTCTTTTGGAGTCCAGGTTTTTTAAAACAGATGGTTTGAGAACTGTTTGGTCCTGAACACTTTATCATTTGGAGGTCTTAGCACTTATCCTATTAAACGTCCACATCAAACCCCACATTTATTCCAGTCCAGATGTATTAATTCCTGATGAGTGTAAGTTATGCTATGTTTTATAGATTTCATGAAGCATTTATAATACCAATTTTGTGCTTTCATTTTGGATTTATATTTATTGTTTTAGTTCTCAAGAGCCATTTTTATAGGTTCTTAGAAACCTTATAGATTTTAGACATTTTACTCAGAGAACCTGAAGCATAAGCTCCTTTGTTTCACACAGGTATTCACATTTACCTAAATAATGAATCCATACCACCCAGTCATCTTTCTCTCTGCCCTGTTTTCCTAACCTCAGCCAGTTTGTCTAGCAAAATACATTTCTGCATAGGGCCAAACTCAAGCCTCATTCATAAAGGCACTCATTGATTTTCTTCCATTTCTGTAATTCACATCTGAGGATGTGCAACTGAATTATAATCCAGTATGATATCTGTCCTTAGTTGTTTTCTAGGTGATGCTCTTGTTTTCACCATTAGTCTATCAAGGAAATTTTCGTTTCATTTTATTTTTTTCTTCCTGCATAGATGGACACATGCTCCAGTGTTGGTGAATGGTTTAGAGTACTATTTTGGGTTGAAAATCTCATCTGGTGTCTCCTGCAGGAATAGTCACTGCAGTGTATGTCCCAGGAATGCATGGGGTCATGCTGGTCACCACTGTACCTAGGTGCCTTCTTTCTTGCCACACAGCCTAGGGGACAAGCATTCAGGGAAATTCTGTACAAGGCTCCATGTCTCCCTTAGTTGTCCATAATCTTCCCTCTCCTAATCTAGGGGGTGTAAGAACTAAGACACAACAGTTTACTACGCAGCTGAGTAAAGGGAGATTATGGAACACTTGAGGACTATGCCTGTTTCCCATTTGACTGGCATTACAACAGCTGTTGTCGTGGTAAATACTAGCCTCTTCTTGCCAGCTTCCAGTGGCCCAAGGTTGACCTGAAGATGTTTTTCTCCAACACAGGACTGAGAGCACACATCTGCCAATGGTCTCAACTCCCTCTGCAGTATTTTAGGAAGGTCGATGGTAATCCCAAGCCTGGACAGCAAAGAACCCATTTTACTCTTCCTAGAGCATTCTGTTTTGACCCATGATAAACTATTAGAAAGCAAAAGTCTTAGGTTCATTTTAAAGCTAGCAATTTCTGGATTTTGCAAAGTGCCATCTCTGGGACTCCCCCAGGAATTGGAATGAAATTGGACAATACTCCAGATAATAATTCCTGACTTTAAGCCTTTATGTATCTCTTTGCATCATACCTTCTCTTGGGCTCCTACACACATACATAAACATGTGTACGGGCACACAAACATGTTACATATTTACACAGTATACCAAAAACATGTGTACATGCCACATGTTCCATATAGGCACATGCCACACAGACTACACAAGCCAACATATGAGAAGCACATGCACTCCCCACATATACAATAACACAGCTTCTGCTTCAGTGCTGGATCTGGAATATGAAGGATGTTGCTGTGAGGGCTGCTTACATGTAGAGTGCAAGCAACATGCAGGGGTTTTAACCCAAGTTCTAGATATATTAAAAAAAAAAAAAAAAAGCTCCAAATCCCATATATTTGCATTGGTATGTTACTTAGAGCTTGTAAAGTCATGTATACTGTATCATGTAAAGCTTGAAAACTACTCTGTAAGATATTATTTTCAATTTATAGACAAGAAAAGAAAATTTAAGCATGGTTAGTGACTTGTCCCAGCTCTGAGTGAAATGAATCAGATATATAGATTTCCAAACCACATCTCCTGTACCTATTTCAGTGCTATTTCCATTTTGCCTTTGGCAATAGTATGAAGTTGGCAAATACAGAGCGTTGGTGCTCCCAGTCTGCCTTGACTTTGCTGTCCTCTCTTACCTTCCACAGAGACTCTTTTCTCAGGTTGCACTCAAGGTCTCTCACTCTGAAAGCCAGGGGAAGTGGCTAAACTCATCATGTGGAAGGACAAGGAAATGAACTGCTGTCTGCTGCTGGTCCCGAGAGCTCCGACTACATAGGCCCTTCTAAGGTTTCCCTAAAATGCTGAAAGACTAAACTGTCACCAGTGCTCTTTCTTTTATTCCCATGTTTTTTGCATGTTTACTCTTCTATCTGGGGGACTCAGCTCAAAGTACACTTCTCAAATGAGTTTTCTTTCACCCTAAAACCCAATTCAGATACGCTAGTTACTCCCTACATAGTACTCTAGGAATTTCCTTCTTAGCTCAAAGGACTTTTCAGCATTCTGCATTTACTTGGTTTCTGAAGGTTTGGTCCAACTGGTATGCATGCTCCAGAAGAATAAAAACCACAGCTTGTTTTGGTGGTGGTTGTTATAGCAACTTCCAGCAAAATGCCAAATAAATTGTAAGATTTCAAAGACTATTTTTGAATAAGTGACTTAGTGGATCAACAATGGAGCTCCCGACATTCAGAAAACGAAGATCATGGCATCTGGCCCCATCACTTCATGGGAAATAGATGGGGGAAAAAGTGGAAACAGTGTCAGACTTTATTTTGGGGGGCTCCAAAATCAATGCAGATGGTGACTGCAGCCATGAAATTAAAAGACGCTTATTCCTTGGAAGAAAAGTTTTGACCAACCTAGATAGTATATTCCAAACAGAGACATTACTTTGCTGACTAAGGTCCGTCTAGTCAAGGCTATGGTTTTTCCTGTGGTCATGTATGGATGTGAGAGTTGGACTGTGAAGAAGGCTGAGAGCCGAAGACTTGATGCTTTTGAACTGTGGTGTTGGAGAAGACTCTTGAGAGTCCCTTGGACTGCAAGGAGATCCAACCAGTCCATTCTGAAGGAGATCAATCCTGGGATTTCTTTGCAAGGAATGATGCTAAAGCTGAAGCTCCAGTACTTTGGCCACCTCATGTGAAGAGTTGACTCATTGGAAAAGACCCTGATGCTGGGAGGGATTGGGGGCAGGAGGAGAAGGGGATGACCGAGGATGAGATGGCTGGATGGCATCACGGACTCGATGGATGTGAGTCTGAGTGAACTCCGGGAGTGGGTGATGGACAGGGAAGCCTGGCTTGCTGCGATTCATGGGGTCGCAAAGAGTCGGACCGACTGAGCGACTGAACTGAACTGAACTGACTTCTTCACTGGCTCCAGTTCCTTTCTCTGTTTTCCATTAACCTGTGCTTGGAAGAGACATTCTTTCATGGGTTTCAGTGAATTAAATAATGAATCTGGCCCACAGCTTCGTAAAAAAAAAGAAAAAATCTTAATCACTTTTATGGGTTAAACATGGCTATGAACAACATTGGAAATACCTTGTGGCCAATGTGTCAGGGATTTATTTTAGGAAGGGGAAAGATTACACATATTGGTGACTCAGGAGAGACAACGAAGGAGATAGCAGAAGATGGACATCTCAATATTTGAGGTCCTTTATTTTTATGAATCGAGTTGTGTAGTTGCTCAGTCATTTATGACTCTGCAGTCCCATGGACTATAGGTCACCAGGCTCCTCTGTCCATGGGATTCTCCAGGCAAGAATACTGGAGTGGGCTGCCATCTCCTTCTCCAGAGGATAGAGATCCCTCTCATTTTTTTACCTCATACAGCTAATAACAAACTTGAAATTATGAAATACTAAGATATAATTAACACCACAATGATAAACATGTTTTAAACCTTCTTTCAAAATTCCAAAAGGGTGGCACTGTAAGCGGTAAGACTCTGATAATTGAGGTCAACCACCCTATGAAAGATCATTCCTGGTACAAAATCACAAGTCTAATATGTGTATTAATAGAACTGACTGTTATATACACCAGTTTCTATTTTTATTGATGCATGAGAATATGTAAGTGAAAACATATTCCACGTTTGGGATGAGATTTTTGAAAAATGTCGCTGTTTTAAACCATAGCTAACTGGAAATTTCATTCCTGTGAATAACTGCAGATCTTGCATTATGGGTATTTGTTGTTGTTCATTCCGTTGTGTCTGATTCTTTTCGACCCCATGGACGGCAGCACTCCAGGCTCCCCTATCCTTCACTATCTCCCAGAGTTTGCTCACACTCATATTCATTGAATTGATGATGCTATCCAACCATTTCATCATTTGTTTTCCAGTGATTCATCATAAATATTCACCAAGTAAATAGTAAAGAATAATTTTACCTTCCAGCTATGGAGCTTTGTACATACATACATAAGTCACTCAGTCGTGTCCGACTCTTTGCGACCCCATGGACTGTAGCCTATCAGGCTCCTCCGGCCATGGGATTTTCCAGGCAAGAGTGCTGGAGTGTATTGCCATTTCCTTCTCCAAGGGAACTTCCTGACCCAGGAATCGAACCTGGGTCTCCCGCATTGCAGGCAGATGAACACATACCCTGTTACCCCAGCTTATTAAAAAGAGACAGATTTTTAAATAAACATGAGAAATTGTTAAATAACTGTTGCTGTCTGCTTATGCAATCACTAGTAATATATTGTTATGTAAGGATGCTATTTGCATCCTCTAAACTAGCTGCCATAATTCAGGGCATATTAATAACACCTCCAACAGAGTTGTCTGAATATTTTAAAAAGTAGAAAACTTTTTTGCCGTGTGTTCATGCGTACATGTGTGTTAACTATCTATTGTTATCCAGAGCAGAAAAGTGCTTAGTGGTCAACCTGTGAAATACTATTGGGATTGGAAACGAGATGTGTTTATAAAGTGATGAAATTTATTTCATCGGTGTCTTGTAAACTGTTTCTGAAGTCGATTCTCTGAGACACATAATAAAACCACTTGGAACAATAGCAACTTCATTGTAACAAGTGCATAGTTTTTTATAATGAACAGTTTAAAAGGAATTCTAAATGACAGAACATCAATTCAGGTTGGCTTAAATAAAAACACAGTCCATTCACTTAAGTGACCAGAGGGACTGGCTGCAGGCATGGCTTGACCCAGGGATTCAAATGGTACGTGCTGCTGTTTCTGTTCCTCAGCTTACCTCAGTTATATTGACTTTGGTTTCTGACTTTATCTAAGTCCAGCAAGTCAAAAGTTCAGCTTGGAGGAAGAAGAGTTTGCCTCTTCCTGGCTGATTTAGAAAAATCCTGAGATTTCAGTCTTTGGGATCCAGTGGATCCATGGGGATGGAATTGCACTATTTAACATGTCCTGTCTATGTATCTGGGCTTCCCCGATGGCTCATTGGGTAATGAATCTGTCTGCGACAGAGGAGAAGGGGACGCAGCTTTGATCCCTGACTTGGGAAGATCCCCTAGAGAAAGAAATGGCAACCCCCTCCAGTAGTCTCACCTGGAAAATCTCATCGACAGAGGAACCTGGTGGGCTACACTCCGTAGGATCGCAAGGATTCAGACACGACTGAGCTGAGCGACTAAGCACTGTCTTTGTTCTATCGCTAAGTCAGTTGGACAAGAGGAGTTTATTGTGTTCCTGGCTAGACTTGGGGCTGCTCGGGTGGTGCCAGTGGTAAAAAACATGCTTGCTAATGCAGGAGACCTAAGAGACATGGATTCAGTGCCTGAGTTGGGAAGATCCCTTGGAGGAGGTCATGGCAATCCACTCCAGTATTCTTGCCTGCAGAATGTCATGGCTAGACTTGGGCAAAATTTTCCATCCCTAGGCTGGTGTTGGAGCCCTAAACCAGTGCCTACAGTGGAACAGGAAACTTACTTGTTCCTTCTAAGCAAATCTCTGTTAACTTGATTAAGGAAGATAGATGTAAGCTTGGGTAGAACAAACAAATAGCTAACAATGTGATGCGCTTGAAGCCAAAAGTTTTTACTTACATTGCCATATCTTCCTATTACTGTATAGTTAACTAATAACTTAGGAATTTACATATGAAGGCCTATAAGAACAAGTTAGATGCAAAACTAGTCTTATTAAAAATATTAAAGAAATGAATTAATTCAAATCTGTGCATATATTAAATTTTATTATTTCCTCCCTATTCAGCATACCCTGTAGAAAAACTACAAATAGGGGCTGCCCTTATTAATTTTTTTTTCAGGAAAACTATAATTATCTACTTATTCACAACTCAGTGTTTAGAGATTTTTTTTCCCAGTATGGTTTGAAAAGTGAATTGTCTAATATCTTTATTATTATTAATTTATTTAAAATATGTACAGTATCCATATATTTGTCTTGAAGTTTTCACTCTGTTGCACTTTCTTTCTCTTGGAATCAATTTGTCTTTTTATCTGATAAAGGACAGGTTAATACTTGAGAACTTTTCACTCTTGTGTAAGTGACAGCTTCGTGTCCATTTCTTTTTTCCATGCTACACATTTAGATTACTTCACAAAGCCTCCTTTATCTGAAGGGTAACAGACGACTCACTTCTCTCTTTCTATCACAGAGTATTATAATGCTATTTATTTCCTCATTTCTTTTTTCACTGCTACATTCGCCCCATTATCTCATGAAGGTGCTGTGAGAGGACATAGACAAAGGAGCAGTGGAGATAAAAAGGGAAAATTTGGCCTCGTTGAGTATGTTTGGAGGGGTGCAGACTGACTGATCGAATTTTTTGTTATTGGCCCTTGTATTTTGCAGCATTGATACTGTTTTCTATGACCTAGACATATAACATTTAAGCTGACTGAAAGTCAATTTTAGAGGGGACAGAAAAAGAGAAATGGATATACTTTCTAAAACTGAATTGAAGCTATGTCATTTGTTGCCCAATTTAGGATTCACCAAGATACTAATATCCTGAAAATTCTCATATCGCTCCCCAAACACAGCAAGTCTTCATTGTTTAAGACAAATTTACATAGTGTTATCTTTGGTTACAGCATTTACCTTACTGTACTTTCTTATGTAGTCATACATGTGACCTGTTTGATTCTGAACTCTGTGACAGGAGGCATCTGGTATCATCGATTTTATAGTCTAGTTTCAACTACTCATGGTAGCCATTCAAAGTGTATAGAATTTCTTATTCATGTGCTATTTCCCAGAATCACTGTTTTTCCTATGCTTACAGCCACCCACATATATTCCTGAAAAACACAGTGTTGGAACATACTTCATAAACCAGTGGACAATTAAAGTCAAGTTACCATTATGTTACAAAGAATTTGTTATGAATAAATTTGTCTTTTTATCTGATAAAGGATAGGTTAATACTTGGAGTTCTTTTACTCAGTTTTGAAAGGAATTAAGCCATCTACAGTGGGTCAGGAAGATCAGTGGACAATTAAAGTCAAGTTACCATTATGTTACAAAGAATTTGTTATGAATAAATTTGTCTTTTTATCTGATAAAGGATAGGTTAATACTTGGAGTTCTTTTACTCAGTTTTGAAAGGAATTAAGCCATCTACAGTGGGTCAGGAAGATCCCCTGGAGGAGGGCATGGCAATCCACTCCAGTATTCTTGCCTGAAGAATCCCACGGACAGAGGAGCCTGGTGGGCTACAGTCCAGGGCATCACAAATAGTTGGGCATGGCTGAAGCAACTTAGCAGGCACACGTAGTGCTTATAATGATAAAAAAATCACCAATATATGAAAACGGAGAGAAAGTTACTATATACTTATCACACAGCTTCAGAAACTATCAACTCATGATTAACCTTTATCTACATATAACAGCACACACGCCCGCATTTTCTCCATCTCTAGGATTATTTTGAAGCAAAGGTATGACATAAATTTATCCCATCCATAAATATTTCAGTGTGTACCTGTAAAAGACTCTGAAAAATATGACAAAATCATTATCTCACCTAAAACAAGAAAAATAAAATTTAATGTTAATAACCATCTAGTAGGTTTTCAACTGTCTCATAATTGTAAAGTGCATTTTTGGAATTAGCATCAAAATAACATTCACACGATTCTTAAGCCTCTTTTAACCCACACCCCCACCTGAGTCATTTTTTTCCCTAAGTTTTATTTGCTGATGAAACTGACTCCTTTGTCTACCAACTCTTGTGGGGAAATCGCTAATTGCATCTCTGTGGTATCCTTTACAGAGAAGGCAATGCACCCCATTCTAGTACTCTTGCGTGGAGTACAAGGATGGAGGAGCCTGGTGGGCTATAGTCCACGGGTCACTAGGAGTCAGTATCCTTTAATGTGTTCATCTTTTCCTGAACTTCCTGTGAACTGGGTAGTGAGATTTGAAGGCTTAATCTGAGATCAAATTTTGGCAAGAATAATCTTATGCATCTTAGAGTGTATTGTCTGCTTCCTTCCATCAGGAAACATGAATTATTACCTTTCTTTTGTGATGAGAGGTGTTCATAGCGGTATTTATAACCTTGGTCCAGTTTCATCAGTCGTCATCAAGTGCTGATAATTTAATAATCATTCACTTATTCTCTCGTCACTAATTAGCTGGGACACTATCAAGAAAAATTTCTCATGATATTTGGTTTTGCTGTGATAAAGCTCACAAAAGAAAGTGAAAGGTTGTTGCTGAACCATGCAAAGATGCTGGGATTCTTGGCTCAGGAGGATTCAATCCGGGGCCAGAGATGAGGCTTGATCGCTTAGAGCTTTTGTGTCATAAAGTTTTATTAAAGTATAAAGGAGATAGAGAAAGCTTCTGACACAGGCATCAGAAGGGGGCAGAAAGAGTGCCCCCAGCTAGTGTTAGCAGTGGAGTCATATACTCTCCAGTTTGTTATTACTGTAAATCAAAAGAATGTCTGGAGGTTGTAAAGACCTCACCAGACCTACTCCCATAATTTATGTTTTAAGATTACAGGATTAGCCAGAAGGCTTAATCCAGAGACTGTCCTCAGGCAGGATACATTGCTATATAATCCTAAGGAATGTAGAGAGGAAAAAAAGTTTGTGCTTTCTTCCTCCTTGAGAATCCCAGATCCCTCTCTCCTTGGGGGACTCCTAGACTTCTTATCAACCTGCCTAGGAAAGGACTCTCTCAGAAAGCAAGGTGAAGTTTTGACCTTTTTTTCAGTTTTTTTAAAAACTAGTTTTTGAAATAGTGAATATATTCTCTAGTATCCTGAAAAGGTAACCAGAAAGCTTATTTATTCATTTATTTGAGTACTTTTAAGAAGGAAAGGATTTAAACATTATTGTGTTAAATCCACTGTTGTTGATTATCTTTTTTTTTCCCCCTTTTTTTGGCGTGGGCCATTTTTAAAGTCTTTAAAATATTGCTTCTGTGTTATGTTTCTTTTTTTTTGGCCAAGAGGCATGTGGGATCTTAACTCCCTGACCAGGGATTGGACCCATACCTTCTGCTTTGAAAGGCAAAGTCTTAACAAATGGACCACCAGGGAAGTCCCTTATTATACTTATTGTTTAGTAAGTAATCTGATGTTCAGATTTTGATCATTTTTTCAGCCAGCGAGAACTTCTTCAATTTGGCTACTGGGTCTTTTTATAAACTTTATTCTATAGAAACATAAAATGTATATAGAAAATGTACCTATCATTCAGCCTATAGCTCACTGAATTTTCACAAATTTAGAACACCCAGATCAAAGACTAGAACGTTACCAGCAAGTGCTAAATCCTAAGACAATGAGAAGGGTGACTATAGATGATATTTCTACTAATTTTACAAAACCATTCCCCATCATCAAAAAAAATGCATGTGGGAAATAGGGTATGCAAAAAGTCTCTTGGGAACAAACTGGTTAATCTTTACTTGGTAGAATTGGAAGTCTAGAGTCTTCCTTCCACCAGAGCAGTCTGATATTGGACTGTGTTGAACAATTACTAAAAGAATTCCAGCACCTGGAAAAATTAATGTTTGCAGATGATGAACATTTTTTTATGGAGGAAGTTCTTCTTTCATAACTTATTTTTTATTAGAAGAGTTCCTCCTTGAACAATCTATTCTTGACAAAATTTCCCTCTTGCCATATGGGTCATATCTCTATATTCTAATCTGAAAGTGATTTTCCAGTTGTGAATTTCAACAAATGATTCTTAGTCACCTAATCAGCAAAGGATGTTTCAAACAGGAACACAAGTTGAGGTAAAAAGTGGAAAGTAAGGTAAAGTCACTCAGTCGTGTCCGACTCTTTGCGACCCCATGGACTGTAACCTACTAGGCTTCTCTGTCCACGGGATTCTCCAGGCAAGAATACTGGAGTGGATTGCCATTTCCTTCTGCAGGAATCTTCCCGACCCAGGGATCGAACCCGGGTCTCCCACATTGGAGGCAGACGCTTTAACCTCTGAGCCACCAGGGAAGAGCCAGTGTTTATTAAATACTATCATGACCAACCTAGATAGTATATTGAAAAGCAGAGACATTACTTTGCCGACTAAGGTCTGTCTAGTCAAGGCTATGGTTTTTCCTGTGGTCATGTATGGATGTGAGAGTTGGACCGTGAAGAAGGTGAGCGCCGAAAAATTGATGCTTCTGAATTGTGGTGTTGGAGAAGACTCTTGCGAGTCCCTTGGACTGCAAGGAGATCCAGCCAGTCCATTCTGAAGGAGATTAGCCCTGGGATTTCTTTGGAAGGAATGATGCTAAGGCCGAAACTCCAGTACTTTGGCCACCTCATGGGAAGATCTGACTCATTGGAAAAGACTCTGATGCTGGGAGGGATTGGGGGCAGGAGGAGAAGGGGACGACAGAGGATGAGATGGCTGGATGGCATCACCAACTCGATGGAGATGAGTTTGAGTGAACTCGGGGAGTTGGTGATGGACAGGGAGGCCTGGTGTGCTGCAATTCATGGAGTTGCAAAGAGTCGGACATGACTGAGTGGCTGAACTGAACTGAACTGATCATGTGTCAGGTACTGTCTTTGATACTTTCTATAAGTATCACCACTAATTTGTACCAGAAACCCCCAAGGACGTAAGCGTCTCCATTTTATAAATAAAAGCACTGACGTTTAAAAATTGTAAAGTCATTCTTTCAAAGGCACACAATTCTAGAGTTGTTGATCCTAGAACAAAAAATAGTTTCTTCTATAACATATTTTTCTATCATAATAAACTTGTTTTCCCCTTCCATCCCAGTCTTCAAGGAGAGACACTGTACTAATAACCCCTTTTTCTTTTTTTTTTTTCTTTTTAAACTGTGTACTAATAATCTGTTCAAGTGGACTGGAAACTTGCCCAAAAGTGTTCTGATATATCTCATTGGTAAAAATCAATGTGTCCACAAGAGTCAATTCTGGTAATTTATAAAGGTACATGTATTTTATTGGTATTAATTGTGACACTAAATTTATGCCACTCTATTCCAAGGTATCAGTGTTATCTCTATCAACACAGATTCCTGGAAACATAGAAGAGACACTGAGAGATACCTGTACCATGTTTAGTCTACACTTTCTGGCGATGGACAGGGAGGCCTGGCATGCTGCGGTCCATGGGGTCACAAAGAGTCAGACATGACTGAGCTACTGAACTGAACTGAACTCTGCCTAAAGGGTGATCGTCACAAAGGACTGCCAGGCTCACCTCTTTAAAAGTGAAGTCCCAGAACCAATGCCAAGAACAGTCTATGAGGATGTTCCCATGTTGCCTGGAACATTAATCTCCTGGAAGGCTGCTTCTCCTGGGGTTACTTGATAAAACAGAATGATTGGAAACATTTTCTCTTGGATAATCTGGCTTTGCATTTTTATTACACACCTGGAGTTTCACTGAGGATTTATGGGGGAGTAACAATTATGATTGTGATGTGAGAGGGCATCAGAGGGCAGACACACTGAAACCATAATCACAGAAAACTAGTCAATCTGATCACACGGACCACAGCATTGTCTAACTCAATGAAACTAAGCCATGCCATGTGGGGCCACCCAAGATGGGTAGGCATGGTGGAGAGGTCTGACAGAATGTGGTCCACTGGAGAAGGAAATGGCAAACCACTTCAGTATTCTTGCCTTGAGAACCCCATGAACAGTATGAAAAGGCAAAATGATAGGATACTGAAAGAGGAACTCCCCAGGTTAGTCGGTGCCCAATATGCTACTGGAGATCAGTGGAGAAATAACTCCAGACACAATGAAGGGATGGAGCCAAAGCAAAAACAACACCCAGTTGTGGATGTGACTGGTGATAGAAGCAAGGTCCGATGCTGTAAAGAGCAATATTGCATAGGAGCCTGTAATGTTAGGTCCATGAATTAAGGCAAATTGAAAGTGGTCAAACAGGAGATGGCAACAGTGAACATCGACATTCTAGGAATCAGTGACTAAAATGGACTGGAATGGGTGAATTTAACTCAGATAACCATTATATCTACTACTGTGGGCAGGAATCCCTTAGACGAAATGGAGTAGCCATCATGGTCAACAAAAGAGTCTGAAATGCAGTACTTGGATGCAATCTCAAAAACGACAGAATGATCTCTGTTCGTTTCCAAGGCAAATCACTCAATATCACAGGAATCCAAGCCTATGCCTCACCTAGTAATGCTGAAGAAGCTGAAGTTGAATGGTTCTATGAAGACCTACAAGATCTTCTAGAACTAACACCCAAAAAAGATGTCTTTTTCATTATAGGGGACTGGAATGCAAAAGTAGGAAGTCAAGAAACACCTGGAGTAACAGGCAAATATAGCCTTAGAGTACAGAATGAAGCAGGGAAAAGGCTAATAGAGTTTTGACAAGAGAACTCACTGGTGATAGCAAACACCCTTTTTCAACAACACAAGAGAAGACTCTACACATGGACATCACCAGATGGTCAACACCGAAATCATATTGATTATATTCTTTTCAGCCAAAGATGGAGAAGCTCTATAAGGTCAGCAAAAACAAGACCAGGAGGTGACTGTGGCTCATGAACTCCTTATTGCCAAGTAAAGTGAAGTGAAGTCACTCAGTCGTGTCCGACTCTTTGCAACCCCATGGACTGTAGCCTACCAGGCTCCTCTGTCCATGGGATTTTCCAGGCAACAGTAGTGGAGTGGATTACCATTTCCTTCTCCAGGGGATCTTTCCAACCGTGGGATCGAACCTGGGTCTCCCACATTGTAGACAGACGCTTTACCATCTGAGCCACCAAGGAAGTTCAGACTTAAATTCAAGAAAGTAGGGAAAACCACTAGACCATTTAGGTATGACCTAAATCAAATTCCTTATGATTATACAGTGGAAGTGAGAAATAGATTTAAGGGACTAGATCTGATAGACAGAGTGCGTGATGAACTATGGATGGAGGTTCATGACATTGTAAAGAAGACAGGGATCAAGACCATCCCCATGGAAAAGAATGCAAAAAAGCAAAATGGCTGTCTGAGGATGCCTTACAAATAGCTGTGAAAAGAAGAGAAGCAAAAAGCAAAGGAGAAAAGGAAAGATATAAGCATGAGAAACACTGGACTGGAAGAAACACAAGCTGGAATCAAGATTGCCAGGAGAAATATCAATAACCTCAGATATGCAGATGACACCACCCTTAAGGCAGAAAGTGAAGAGGAACTAAAAAGTCTCTTGATGAAAGTGAAAGAGGAGAGTCAAAAAGTTGGCTTAAATCTCAACATTCAGAAAACGAAGATCATGGCATCTGGTCCCATCACTTCATGGGAAATAGATGGTGAAAGAGTAGAAACAGTGTCAGATTTTATTTTTTTGGGCTCCAAAATCACTGCAAATGGTGATTGCTGCCATGAAATTAAAAGGCGCTTACTCCTTGGAAGAAAAGTTATGACCAACCTAGATAACATATTCAAAAGCAGAGACATTACTTTGCCAACTAAGGTCCGTCTAGTCAAGGCTATGGTTTTTCCTGTGGTCATGTATGGATGTGAGAGTTGGACTGTGAAGAAGGCTGAGCACTGAAGAATTGATGCTTTTGAACTGTGGTGTTGGAGAAGACTCTTGAGAGTCCCTTGGAGTGCAAAGAGATCCAACCAGTCCATCCTAAAGGAGATCAGTCCTGGATGTTCATTGGAAGGACTGATGCTGAAGCTGAAACTCCAGTCCTTTGGCCACCTCATGCGAAGAGTTGACTCACTGGAAAAGATTCTGATGCTGGGAGGGATTGGGGGCAGGAGGAGAAGGGGATGACAGAGGATGAGATGGTTAGATGGCATCACCAACTCAATGGACATGGGTTTGGGTGGACTCCGGGAGATGGTGATGAACAGGGAGGCCTGGCGTGCTGCAATTCATGGGGTCGCAAAGAGTCAGACACAACTGAGCGACTGAACTGAACTTAACTGAAGGAACAATTTCTTCCTGTTTTTGTCGTGGGACCATCTGTCAGTCTGACCCTCAACAGCACCCATTGGGACTGAAGTCACTGTTAGAGAAGAAGACAAGCATGTGATGTGTGTCCAAAGGCAACTGTGATTCTGTGTCCTTTGTGGCATCAGTTCATTCCTCTGATTTGCATCCTGCTGTGATTTTGCCAGCCACACTTTTTGCATCGGTAAACAATGTTTGATTGAGGATTTTTATCATCTGTGGATAATTTTACTGCTAACCAATAAAATATAATTTTCAATAATTAAGACCAAGAAGTTGGTCAGAAACAAAGTTTAAAATTGAGTGTCTGTTCTATGATTTAATCCCTGGATTCTTATTTACCCAAATCAGAAGGTAATAGAGAAGTGTTCTGAAGCACGTGACAGAAATAGAGCATCTCCTCTAGTGGTTGAAGAAAACATCTCCGGCATGCACACCTGCGTAATTTCAGCTCAGGCTACGGCCACTGCCTCAGGGCAGTCAGTGCTGCGGGTCTCACTCTCCAAGAAGAGAGAGCTAATCCCTCACTTACATCTCCTCTTCTGTTGTAAATCTCTAACTGAAATCAATTCATGCACAAGGAAATGGAATTGATGGAACATTATCGCTTAGATCCAAATGACTGTCTCACTTTCATCCTGGAAAGATAATCTCTGTCATCATTGCATATACTTGCAGAATATGTTCACAGTAGGAGATGGTACCAGATAGTCTAGGCATTTTGAAATTGGATTGTTATATTTAACAGAGAACATAAAGCATCTGCCTCCAATGCGGGAGACCTGGGTTCGATCCCTGGGTCGGGAAGATCCCCTGGAGAAGGAAATGGCAACCCACTCCAGTATTCTTGCTTGGAGAATCTCATGGACTGAGGAGCCTGGTGGGCTGCAGTCCATGGGGTCACAAAGAGTCGGACACGACTGAGTGATTTTACTTACTTATAGTTGTACAGAACAGTTTCACTGGCCTTGGATTCATGATACAGAGTCTGACTACTTTCAATTCAGTTCAGTTGCTCAGTCGTGTGAAACTCTGCCACCCCATGGACTGCAGCACGCCAGGCCTCCTGTCCATCACCAACTCCTGGAGCTTGCTCAGACTCATGTCCATTGAGTCGATGATGCCATTCAACCATTTCATCCTCTGTCATCCCCTTCTCCTCCTGCTTTCAATCTTCCCCAGCATCAGGGTCTTTTTAAATGAGCCAGTTCTTCACATCAGGTGGCCAAAGCATTGGAGTTTCAGCCTCAGCATCAGTCCTTCCAATGAATATTCAGGGCTGATCTCCATTAGGATGGACTGGTTGGATCCCCTTGCAGTCCAAGGGACTCTCAAGAGTCTTCTCCAACACCACAGTTCGTCATGGTCCAACTCTCACATCCATATATGAAAAGTAGAAAAACCATAGCTTTGACTGGGTGGAACTTTGTTGACAAAGTAATGTCTCTGCTTTTTCACATGCTGTCTAGGTTGGTCACAGCTTTTCTTCCAAATAGCAAGCATCTTTTAATTTCATGGCTGCAGTCACCATCTGCAGTGATTTTGTAGCCCAGAAAAATAAAGTCTGACACTGTTTCCACTGTTTTCCTATCTATTTCCCATGAAGTGATGGGACCGGATACCATGATCTTTGTTTTTTGAATGTTGAGATTTAAGCCAACTTTTTGACCCTCCTCTTTCACTTTCAACAAGAGGCTTTTTAGCTCCTCCTCACTTTCTGCCATAAGGGTAGTGTCATCTGCATATCTGAGATTATTGATATTTCTCCCAGCAATCTTGATTCCAGCTTGTGTTTCTTCCAGTCCAGCATTTCTCATGATGTACGCTGCATAGAAGTTAAACAAGCAGGGTGACAATATCCAACCTTGACGGACTCCTTTTCCTATTTGGAACCAGTCTGTTGTTCCATGTCCAGTTCTAACTGGTGCTTCCTGGCCTGCATATAAGTTTCTCAAGAGGCAGGTCAGGTGGTCTGGTATTCCCACCTCTTTCAGAATTTTCCACAGTTAACTGTGATCCACACAGTCAAAGGCTTTGGCAGAGTCAATAAAGCAGAAATAGATGTTTTTCTGGAACTCTCTTGCTTTTTACTCCTTTTCCTATTTGGAACCAGTCTGTTGTTCCATGTCCAGTTCTAACTGTTGCTTCCTGACCTGCATACAGATTTCTCAAGAGGCAGGTCAGGTGGTCTGGTATTCCCATCTCTTTCAGAATTTTCCACAGTTTACTGTGATCCACACAGTTAAAGCCTTTGGCATAATCAATAAGGCAGAAGTAGATATTTTTCTGGAATTCTCTCTCTTCTTCAATGATCTAACAGATGTTGGCAATTTGATCTCTCCTTCCTCTGCTTTTTCTAAATCCAGCTTGGACAGCTGTAAGTTCATGGTTCAGAAACTGTTTAAGCCTGCCTTGGAGAATTTTGAGCATTACTTCACTAGTGTGTGAGATGAATACAGTTGTGTTGTAGTGTGAACATTCTTTGCTATTGCCTTTCTTTGGGAGCTTCACTGGTGGCTCAGATGGTAAAATAATCTGCTTGCAATGCTGGAAACCCAGGTTCAATACCTGGGTCAGGAATATTCCCCTGAGGAAGGAAACAGCAACCCACTCCTGTACTCTTACCTAGAAATTTCCATGGATGGAGGAATCTGGTATGCTATAGTCCATGGGTCACAAAGAGTTGGGCACAAATGAGCTACTTCACTTTCACTTCACTTTTCACTTTCTTTGGGACTGGAATGCAAACTGATCTTTTCCAGTCCTGTGGCCACTGCTGAGTTTTCCAAATTTGCTGGCATACTGAGCACAACACTTTCACAGCATCATCTTTTAGGATTTGAAATACCTTAACTGGAATTCCATCACCTCCATTAGCTTTGTTTGTAGTGATGCTTCTTAAGGCCCACTTGATTTCACATTCCAGGATGTCTGGCTCTAGGTGAGTGATCACACCATCGCAGTTAGCTGGATCATGAGCATCTTTTCTGTACAGTTCTTCTATGTATTCTTGCCACCTCTTCTTAATACTGCCTGCTTCTGTTATGTCCATACCATTTCTGTCCTTTTTGTGCCCATCTTTGCAATATATGTTCCCTTGGTATCTCTAATTTTCTTGAAGAGATCTCTAGTCTTTCCCATTCTATTGTTTCCCTCTATTTCTTTGCATGTATCACTGAGGAAGGCTTTCTTATCTCTCCTTGCTATTCTTTGGCACTCTGCATTCAAATGGGTATATCTTTCCTTTTATCATTTGATTTAGCTTCTCTTCTTTTCTCAGCTATTCCTAAGGCGTCTTCAGACAACCATTTTGCCTTTTTGAGTTTCTTTTTCTTGGGGATGGTCTTGGTCACTGCCTCCTGTCCCATGTTACGAACCTCCATCCATAGTTCTTCAGACACTCTGTCTTTCAGTTCTAATCTCTTGAATCTATTTGTCACTTCCACTCTATAATCATAAGGGATTTGATTTAGGTCATACTTGAATGGTCTAGTGGTTTTCCCTACTTTCTTCAATTTAAGTCTAAGTTTGGCAACAAGGAGTTTATGATCTGAGCCACAGTCAGCTCCCAGTCTTGTTTTTATGTTGTTTAACAAGGTTAGACTTGTCTAACTCAGTGAAACTATGAGCCATGGCATTCAGCGCCACCAAGATGGGTCATGGTGGAGAGTTCTGACAAAACGTGGTCCATTGGAGAAGGGAATGGGAAACCACTTCAGTATTCTTGCCTTGAGAACCCCATGAACAATATAAAAAGGAAGGCAAAAAGAGGACACTTAAAGATGAACTCCCCAGATGCCCAATATGGTACTAGAGAACAGTGGAGAAATAACTCCAGAAAGAATGAAGAGATACACCCAAAGCAAAACAACACCCATTTGTGGATGTGACGAGTGATAAAAGTAAATCTGATGCTGTTAAGAACAACATTGCATAGGAACCTGGAATGTTAGGTCCATGAATCAAGGTAAATTGGAAGTGGTCAAATAGGAGATGACAAGAGGGAACATTGACATGTTCAGTTCAGTTCAGTCGCGCAGTCGTGTCCGACTCTTTGCGACCCCATGAATCGCAGCACGCCAGGCCTCCCTGTCCATCACCAACTCCCGGAGTTCACTCAGACTCACGTCCATTGAGTCTGTGATGCCATCCAGCCATCTCATCCTCGGTCGTCCCTTTCTCCTCCTGTCCCCAATCCCTCCCAGCATCAGGGTCTTTTCCAATGAGTCAACTCTTCGCATAAGATGCCCAAA
>SJXQ01008740.1:264082-284696 GCA_006408695.1 Aepyceros melampus
CCCACAGTAGTAGATATAATAGTCATCTGAGTTAAATTCACCCATTCCAGTCCATTTTAGTTCGCTGATTCCTAGAATGTCGACGTTCACCCTTGCCATCTCTTATTTGACCACTTCCAATTTGCCTTGATTCATGGACCTGACATTCCAGGTTCCTATGCAATATTGCTCTTTACAGCATCGGATCTTGCTTCTATCACCAGTCACATCCATAACTGGGGATTGTTTAGTGTCATGAAATCATAAAAGAAAAGAATAAAAGAAGTAAGGAACAAAAAAGAGCCTATAAAACACCCACAAAACCATTAACAAAATGTCAGTAACTACATAACTATCAATTTTTATTTTAAACATGAGTAGAATCCCAGGGATGGGGGAGCCTGGTGGGCTGCCATCTATGGGGTCGCACAGAGTCAGACACGACTGAAGTGACTTAGCAGCAGCAGCAGACTAAATGTTCCATCAAAAGACAAAAACTGACTAAATGGATAGACTCTTCGAGCAAGAACCAGATGCACTGGGTAAAAAAAAGTGATATATCCAAAGAGTCTGTCATTTTCTCCACCTGGTAAGATTTTCTTTGTTGTGGATCCTTTTGGTGGATATTCATATTGGCCTGAAATGTATTTGTAATCTCCAATCATATGATTAGTGTAATTGAAACTGTGTAGGATTCTCTTAAGTTTATCAAGTAAAATTAGCAGTCAATTTATAAATGTAAAAAAATTTCAAATCTACATTTTAGTTTCTTTCCACTGTATCAAACCAAGACTAAGTGTATAATGAAAGTAGTAGGACACTTGAAATCACGTGGCCACTTTTTGTGACCTTGGAAAAGTCCCATTTAACCTTATGGTGCCTAATGTCTATATCTTCAAGTTAAGCAAGAGATTAATCCTACAACAAGCATTTTCATTTAGAGTTTGCTATACATCAGGCACTATGCTAATAATTAATACAGTGCTTAATTTAAAACATCATAAACTATGTGGATGGTAGCATATCCATTTTTGCAGGGCAGGAGTAGAGACACAGATGTAGAGAATGAACATGTGGACAGGGTAGGGGAGGAAGGGGAGAGTGGGACAAAATAGGAGAGTAGCATTTAAATACACATACTACTGCATGTAAAACAGATTGCTAATGGGAAACTGCTGTAAGATACAGGCAGTTAGCTCAATGCACCATGTGATCTAGAGGGATGGGAGGGGGTGAACTGGAAGGGAGGGAGGGAGGGACTATATATATACATATGATTGATTTACTTCTTTGTACAGCAGAAACTAACACAATATTGTAAAGCAATTATACTCTAATACTAAAAGAAAAGCCCTAAAGGCAAAGTCATTAACAGCTTCCCAAGGTGGCTCAGTGGTAAAGAACCTGCCTGCCAGGAAGGAGACTCAGGTTTGAACCCTGAGGTCAGGAAGAACCCCGAGAGAAGTAAATTACTGAAAACCCTGGTTTAAAGCTCAACATTAACAAAATTAAGACCATGACATCTGGTCTTATCACTTCATGGCAAATAGAATGGGAAGTAGTGACAGATTTTCTTTCCTTGGGGTTCAAAATCCCCAGAGACCATGACTGCAGCCATGAAATTAAAAGAAACTTGCTCCTTGGAAGAAAACCTATGACAAACCTAGTCAGTGTATTAAAAAACAAAGACATCACTTTGCTGACAAAGATTCATATAGTCAAATCTATGGTTTTCTCTGTAGTCAAGTATGGATGTGAGAGCTGGACCATAAAGAAGGCTGAGAACCTAAGAATTGATGCTTTTGAGTTGTGGTATTGATGAAGACTCTTGAGAGTTCCTTGGACTGCAAGGAGATCAAACAAGTCAATTTTAAAGGAAATCAACCCTGAATATTCATTTAACCTGAGTTCAGTCCCTGGGTTGGGAAGATCCCCTGGAGAAGGGCATGGCAACCAACTCCAGTACTCTTGCCTGGAAAATCCCATGGACAGAGGAGCCTGGTGGGCTATAGTATATAGGGCTGCAAAGAGTCAGACACAACTTAGCGACTAACATACATATTCGTCTGAAAGACTGCTCCTGAAGCTGATGCTCCAATACATTGGTTACTTGATGTAAAGAGCCAACTCATTGGAAAAGACTCTGATGCTCGGAAAGATTGAAGGCAACAGGGTAAGGGAGTGGAAGAGGATAAGATGGTTAGACTTACATGTTAAGTTTATTAAGAGTCAACAGGAAGGCTGGGACCAAACCTATGTGTTTATGGAGTTGATATACTCATCTAGACATTTTCAGTGCCACCCACCCACTCAGTGGACATGAATTTCAGCAAACTCTGGGAGATAGTGGAGGACAGGGGAGGCTGATGTGATGCAGTCCATAGGCTCGTAAAGAGTCAGACCCTGCTTAACCACTGAACAGCAACAACAGCAAGGTCATTAACATAAAGATACATAAATAAATTTACCACAATCAAATACTGAGTACAGGGTATAGCTAGGATTCTAGTTGAGTAAAGTCAACTTTAGAGGGTCACCCCCCTACTCTAACTCCTTGCCGCCTCACCCAGGATTCAGTTCAGATCCAACAGTTTTGAATTTCCATGAATAAGTAAGGACAAGGAGAGCTAAATTTTATTACGTCACTTGGAATCAAATAATTATCATGTCCAACATAAGATTCACCTCTTCTTCCTCAATATGTTTTAAGTTCTATTTGTATACGCCTGACCTCCTTTGCTCCCAAACATTCAAAACTCGTTTTAATTTTTTTTGCATCTGTTTTACTTTCATTCTTTTGGAGAGCTCTCCTGAACTCTGTAGCAATACAATAGTGCCACAGATCAGTTGACAACTTTATATAGAAATTTCACGTTTAGCAGGCTCTAATTTAGATGAGGAGAAGGGGACGACAGAGGATGAGATGGCTGGATGGCATCACTGACTTGATGGACGTGAGTCTGAGTGAACTCTGGGAGTTGGTGATGGACAGGGAGGCCTGGCGTGCTGCGATTCATGGGGTCGGACACCACTGAGCAATTGAACTGAACTGAACTGAATCTAGATGGACAGGGAGGCCTGGCGTGCTGTGATTCATGGGGTTGCAAAGAGTCGGACATGACTGAGCAACTGAACTGAACTGAACTAAATCTAGAAAAGCCTAGAGGACATTTGTCATCTGCCAAGTATGGTCCTCACAGCTTCTTTTCTCCCACATTCAGAAATGACATATTATGGCTTGTATATATATATATATATATATTATTTACCCTGTATTCACTTCTCTAAGGCCTCACCATGGGAACATCTGTAATTCAAGTATTTGAAGATATTTGGTGGAAAATTGAGTTCAGCAAAGGGAATCATTTATCTGTCATGTTAGAAATAAAGGTTTTTGTTGTATTATTATTTTTATCCTTTTTGTATTTTTTAAGTGGAGCTTACTAGATATGACATGTTAAAACAAAACAGAATAAACAACTTTATTGAGGAATGCTTTCTCTCTTGTAAAAGGATTGTGAGCTTCTGATGTAGAAGTTTTTTTAACAATGATGATGGTTTGTTACATTTACGTGGATTTTTTTCTCATCATCAGAATCTAGTGGTCTAATATTTGTTTTTTATGAAAATAAATATCAATCACAGTCATTTTTTTCATTGTTAAGGTGATATATTTCTTATATTTAATATTTGAAGCATTTATTTCATTCCTGTTAGTTCTTTTGTGTGTGTATGTGTGTGTGGTATATATAGCCAATAACTGTGCTAATGAAAAGAACATAAAATAAATGTCGTATTTATTGCTATTGCTTTTACCTAGTTTTGAATGATAAACACTGGAGGAAATATTCGTGTTAAAAATTGGCAGGTATTGCCAGATCTTAGTGACTGATTGATTGGATATAATTCATTATGCAAACTGGAACACATTTTAGAATAAAGCAAAATACTAATCAGAGGATGACAGGATAACAAGTGTACACTGGCAAATGCCCAGATCAACCCAGACCCAGGTTTACCCTAAGTGTGAGGGGTAAACTACTCATTAAAGTCAAGGATGAAATCCAGAATTGAATTGTTTCGGCTAATTAGATCTGTCCCAACACTTCTCTGGTTTTGTTGGGTATGGATAGAGTTCCCTTCTTTTGGCCACACATTGTCATTGAACTAATAGATAATAACAGATAAAAAAGTGAAGCAATCATTCCATATCCAGAGGTTACTTGAGCTTTATGCCATATGGCCTAAATAGGGTAATTCAAAGCCGTGGTAAGAAAAGCACTCATCTACATTCCATTCCATTCTCGTTGGTCTAGGGGTATGATCCTGGATGAGCCCAAGTTATCCTTTCTGATTTACTCATCTACAATAACTCATTTATACCAGGATAGGTTCAGGCCCTCCATCCTGGAAGCATTACTTCTTCATCTGAGTTCTTTTTAAAATGGCTTAGAATAAGAGAGGTATCCCTAGAAATTAACACTGATAGCATCTTGATCTTGGACTTCAAGCTCCCAGAAACATAAGAAAATAAATTTGCATTATATAAGTCACCCAGTGTGTTATGTTATTATGGCAACCCAAGTCAGCTCATACACCTTAACATCCTTAACAAATTATTTTAATTATTTCATGGTAACTCCTCACCTTCCTAGCCCCTTTCCTGTTTTACATATTTGATGAGTAGTTACATGATCAACTCAATCTATTTTTTACCTGTTGTCCACATGCCAAGTAAAGATGACCAAAGGAAAATATGCAATGATGCTAACTTTCATTTATGACCACAAGCTCCAAATGCGTTCGTAGAGCTGCCCAGAAATCACAATTTTTATATTCTGTTGATTTCCCTACTTTTCCAGTATTACATGTCTTTCTTGTTACTCTGGAATATGTTTTCAAGAATGAAATTGTTGGCTTTGAGAGTATGCACATTTGCAAGTTTATCAGATACTGTCATAATACTTTCAAAGTAGTTGTGCCATGTACAACTCAAGAAACATGGCAATACTCACATTTTTTGTCAACCTTATGGGAAAAATAGTACATTGCTTCACTAATTTTGAATTTTAATTACATGTGGCTCAGACATTAGAGAATCTGCCTTCAGTGCAAGAGACCTGGGTTTGATCCCTGGATGAGATAGATGAGATGAGAAAGTCTATTGACTCCAATATTCTTGCCTGAAAAACTCCCTGGACAGAGGAGCTTGCTGGGTTATACTCCATGGGGTTGCAAAGAGTTGGACACGATGGAGCAACTGACACCTTCACTTATCATTATATTTATTATAATATAATTAAATATATACTCTGTCAGCCAAGAAATGTAGAAGACTGTAAGCAAGAAAAGAGTTTATTTGCAATCAGGTAAAATGTTGAAACATTTCTCATTTCTGAAAACATACTCCAGAGGTAAAGGACACTGAAGTGAGGATTTGCATTACAGAGATAATTGTCATCTTGGAAAATTTGAGTGAACCTACATATCCATTAATAGAAGAATGCTCATAATGTTGGTGCTGGTTCCAGAAAGATCAACATGGGAGATGTTGAAAATAATTTGGAGGGTGAAATGGAAAGATGGAGGATGATACATGAAACATATTACTATATGTTGTTAAAAAACACATATAGAATAATAATCTTAAAGTTAATAGATTGGAAGAATTTTTATAAAAGTCAGATGGCAATTGCCTCTTGGGAGTTCAAGGGTAAGTAATACTGAGGGATTCCATTGCAGGAGACTAGCTAGACTGCTGAAATTTTTATTTTATCTAAGTAAAGAGAATAAGAAACATATAGGACAAAATATCTGTGGTAGATATTCTAAGCAATGGGAATATTTTTCTACTTCAGTACTTTTTTCCTTTATTTTAAAATTTCTTTAAAATATATAGAAAAAAGGTAAATAGATATATGAAATTTCAAATACATGCTGCAGGCAGTTTGGGAATATAATCTTAAATCTTATTTATAAAGGCTTAGTTGAGAATTTTTTCAGTTTAACAGTTTTGCAACTTTACACTTTTTCAGGTCATTGTTTCTTAACACAGGCAGTGAAACTCTCTCTCTCTCTCTTTTTTAAATGTAATTAAGATCATCGGAGTTAAAGGACACTAACTGCAAGAGTGAGAACTATTCTGAGGGAGAAGAGAATTTGTTACCTTGAAATATGCCTCTTTGACATTGTTATTGTTGTTCAGTCCCTCCGTTGTGACTGACTCTTTGTGATCCCATGGACTGCAGCACACCAGGCTGCTCTGTCCTTCACTATCTCCCAGAGTTTGCTCAAACTTTTGTCCATTGAGCGATGATGCCATCTCACCATCTCATCCTCTGTTGCCCTCTTCTCCTCCTCTTCCTTTTTACCAGCATCAGGGTCTTTTTCAGTGAGTCAGCTCTTCACATCAGGTGGCCAAAGTATTGGTGCTTCAGCTTCAGCATCAGTCCTTCCAAAGAATATTCAGGGTTGATTTCCCTTAGGATTGACTGGTTTGATCTTCTTGTCCAAGGGATTCTTAGGTGTCTTCTCCAGCACCACAGTTCAAAAGCATAAGTTCTTCAGTGCTCAGCCTTCTTTCTGGTTCAACTCTCACATCTGTGGGGCTTCCCTGGTATCTCAGTTAGTAAAGAATCCACCTGCAAAGCAGAAGGCCTTGGTTCAATTTCTGAGTCAGGAAGATCCACTGGAGAAAGGATAGGCTACCCACTTCAGTATTCTTGGCCTTCTCTAGTGGCTCAGCTGGTAAAGAATCTGCCTGCTATGTGGGGGACCTGGGCTCGATCCCTGGCCTGGGAAGATCTTTTGGAGAAGGAAAAGGCTACCCGCTCCACAATTCTGGTCTGAAGAATTCCATGGACTATATAGTTCATGGGGTCATGAAGAGTCAGACACAAATGAGTAACTTGCACTCACTCACATCTGTATATGGCTACTGAAAAAACCATAGCTTTGACTACGTGGACCTTTGTCAGCAAAGTGATGTCTCTACTTCTTAAAACACTGTCTAGGTTTATCACATCTTTTCATCCCAGGAGCAAGTATCTTTCAATTTCATGACTGCTGTCACCCTCTGCAGTGATTTTGGAGCTCACAAAAATAAAAAAAAATAAAGTGTGTCACTCTTAGACATAAAGATTATTTTAGGCTGAATATTTTTAGAAACAGAAACATAGAAACTCTGAAAACTGAATAGAAGTGGTCCTTTTGTTAAAGACATCTCCATTTATAAGGGAAATCTCCATATTTATAAAGGCATCACCAAAGCCTGAGTGCTTAGTAGCTCAGTCGTGTGGACTCTTTGGAACCCCATGGACTAGTAGCCCGCCAGCTTCTCTGTCCATGGGGATTTTCCAGGCAAGAAAACTGAAGTGGGTTGCCATTTCCTTCTCCAGTGCAAGAGGTATACATGTTACCAAATTTCTGCTTGTTTTCCTCCTGTTATTTTGCTTTCTGTTGTAGGGGATATCAGCCAAGAACTAAGAAGAGTAGAGGAAAAATTATTTTTCCTCCTCCATAATTCTGTGGATGCATTTAATAGGAAAATCTTCTTTGGAAGGTTAACATGAAAATTTTGTCTCTATTATAATACAATATTCTCATCAAATGGAGATGACTCTTTTTTTTATTTGTAACACCCAAGAGTACTGTGTAAATTAATTCAGGCTTATACTGTAAGAAACTAACCATTGTTACAGATTTTACCAGCACTAGTCCTCAATTAAAAATCTGTCATTATGATTTTTAAATGCTGAAAAGGATTAAGGATTAAGTTGTGTTTTTAAATTGCATAGTCTTATTTGTTTTTGAATGTTTGCATCAATCTTTAATTGTTGCTAGAAGTTCAAATAATGAATGAAGGCTGAATAGCTTCAATAAATACACATTTGAGACTTTCCTGTCTAAACATACTAAGAATATTTATATTATAACTTTGAACAGTAATCTTGGATTTACGTTTCCTTAACACTTTTAAGTGTTACTTGCTTTTTATTTGTTATAGATTGCAGCCAGATGATAGTTGTGTAGACACATAATGTAAATAACCAAAACACAAAAATAATTATCTTTATTCACAGCAGAATAGAATCGTTATAAAAGCCTGTCGATTAAAAAATATGCACAACCTGAGAACTTCAAGTTAAGCTTTATTTTGGGGCAAAATGAGGACTACATCTTGGGACACAGTACCTCAGTTAGTTCTGAGAGACTGCTCCAAGGAGGTGGGAGGGGGAATCAAGCTATATACAAGTTTGCAACAAAGGGAGGATGCAGTCTGAACATCAAAAATCAAGTATCAAGTTAAGGAATTTAGCATTCTATGTATGAGAAGATTTGAGCCTCTCAGTTCATTCAGTTCAGTTCAGTTGCTCAGTCATGTCTGACTCTTTGTGGACCCATGGACTATAGCACACCAGGCTTCCCTGTCCATCACCAACTCCCAGAGCCTACTCAAACTCATGTCCATTGAGTCATTAATGCCATCCAACCATCTTATCCTCTGTCGTCCCCTTCTCCTCCCACCTTCAATCTTTTCCAGCATCAGGGTCTTTTCCAAAGAGTCAGTTTTTGCATCAGGTGGCCAAAGTACTGGAGTTTTGCTTCAGAATCAGTCCTTTCAATGAATATTAGGGACTGATTTCCTTTAAGATTGACTGGTTGGATCTCTTTGTAGTCCTAGGGACTATCAAGAATCTTCTCCAACACCACAGTTCAAAAGTATCAATTGTTTGGCACTCAGCTTTCTTTATAGTCCAGCTCTCACATCCATACATGACTACTGGATAATCATAGCTTTGACTAGGCAGGCCTTTGTTGGTAAAGTAAGGTCTCTGCTTAATATGCTGTCTAGGTTGGTCACAGCTTTTCTTCCAAGGAGCAAGCATCTTTTAATTTCATGGCTGCACTCACCATCTGTAGTGATTTTGGAGCCTCCCAAAATAAAGTCTCTCACTGTTTCCATAGTTTCCCCATCTATTTGCCATGAGGAGGTGAGACCGGATGCCATGATCTTTGTTTCTGAATGTTGAGTTTTGAGCCAAATTTTTCACTCTCCTCTTTCCCTTTCATCAAGAGGCTCTTTAGTTCTTCTTCACTTTCTGCCATAAGGGTGGTGTCATCTGCATATCTGAGGTTATTGATATTTCTCCTGGCAATCTTGATTCCAGCTTATGCTTCATCCAGTTGACATTTCGCATGATATGTTTCTGGGCTCACTGAATTCATTCCTTTCATATGAACCTCAGCTATGTGGGGCCAAATCCTGTTTCCTGTTCAGCTTAAGGAGTGGCAGATGTCTGCTTCTTCCATTCCCCCAGCTCCTCAGTAATCACCGTGGAGGGCTGTGGGCAGCATCTGTTACATCACAGTTTTGGAGCCCTCATTTACTTTTGGAGGCCAGAAATCGATGATGGCTGTGATATTTCTTGTTTCTTGATATGGCAAGAGATATTTTCATTTTACAAGCCCTGTCTTGAGAAAATTTGATGATTGGCATCTACAGAATCATCACCAGTGAAACTCTGAGGAGAAGAGGTAGACTAAGTTTCTAGACCATCTTTTTCTCAAGACTGTCTTTGAACTTAGTATATTTTATTTACCTGAATAATAATTATTAGATACAAAATAGCTAAATGATATTAGGAAGATATGATATCATACTATTGGACACTATTTAGAATTTTATCTCACAAATATGAAGACCTCTTGTTTTAAACTTTTCTTATACTTCAGATGTGGTCTACTAATTTAACAATGTCTACACATTAGACAGAAGTATTACTAACTAATTGCTAAGTTGCACACAGTATTTAAAAAAAAAGGCTGAAGAAATAAATTGCTTTTTTGTGTGTGATCTGTTTATTTCTCATAAATAATCCCATGCTATTAAGAAACTTTACTATAAATGAAAAATAATTAGCATTTTGAACATATGTGCTACAATTAACCGATAATACTGGCTCTGAGCCCTTGTGCTTGCACTGAAAACAAATGGAAAGCTTACATAGAGTAAATCTGTGAGTGCTGTTGTGTTTAGTCACTAAGTCATGTCCAACGCTTGATGACCCCATGGACTGTAGCCCACCAGGCTCCCCTGTCCATGGGATTTCCCAGGCAAGAATACTGGAGGGGTTTTCCATTTACTTCTCCAGGAGATCCTCTCAACCCAGGGGCTGAACCTGCCTCTTCTTCTTGATAGGTGGGTTCTTTACCACTGAGCCATCTGGGAAGCAGTGTCAGTGTTGTGTGAGTGAGTGAGTGATAGTCACTCAGTCGTGTCCAACTCTTTGTGACCCTATCAATTGTAGCCTGCCAGGCTCCTCTGTCTGTGGAATTCTTAGAAAGCTTTATTAAGTCCAAGCTCTATTTTTGTCCTCGCTGTTGCTGTATTTTGATTACTGCATTCATAATGCAAACTGAGCATTTCAAAACATGCAACACTGGGTGAAATTTTACTAGGAAACATTTCAATACATTTTTTTAAGAAGAATTCTTATATCCTTTATTAAATTTTTGTTGTTATTCAGTCACTCAGTCATGTCCGACTCTTTGCAACCCTATAGACTGTGGCATGCCAGACTTCCCTGTCCTTCACCATCTCCCGGGGTTTGCTCAAACTCATGTCCATTGAGTTGGTAATGACATCCAAGCATCTAACAGCCCTTTCTCCTCCTGTCCTCAATCTTTCCCAGTATCACCAATGATAATTAAAATTTAGAGCTAAATGCTTAGAGCTAGACTGAAATATGACCAGGATGAAATAGAAAGGGAATCATTCAATCACTCAGATCCTTTCCAGGAGAATCTTAGCGGAAGTGAATCTCCTTTGGATAGTATACATTTCAGACATCCTGTAGCCCAAAGATGAATGAATGAAATACCCATTCTCTTAAGTGTTCCTCTCAGCTCTTATCCTGAGCAGCCTACTTGCTAAATCAATCCTCAGTCCCAACTGTGCATCAGAATCTCTTATAAAATTTTGTGAAGATTGGCTAGTTCTGTCAGAACTGGAGTTTCTTATGTGGCTCCTTTGATGTATCTTTATTTAGAAAATAGCTTTTCTCTCGATTCTTTATCCTATTTTGATCCCTGAGGGAAAACAAATCTCAATGTTTTTACCAAGCCAAAAGCAGAAAGACCAATGTTTTGTTTCAAATTTGGACAGTGTCAAAAAAAAAAAAAAAGAGTGATCTCGGCAAATCCTCACTCACCACTATATATATGTGTGTGTGTGTGTGTGTAATTGAGTATAAGAATAAGCTATCCTATCAGGAAATTCTTGTGTAATCAAATTAATCCATCTACATAAACAACTTTCTATGTTCTGCTGCTGCTGCTGCTGCTAAGTCGCTTCGGTCATGTCCGACTCTGTGCGACCCCATAGATGGCAGCCCACCAGGCTCCCCCATCCCTGGGATCTCCAGGCAAGAGTACTTGAGTGGGGTGCCATTGCCTTCTCCGTTCTATGTTCTAGTTTGTACTTTACACCATCCAGGAAGGCATTGAGAAGAATGAGAAACAAACAAACATGCTTTTAAAGGAAATAATTCTTTAATGGGTCTCGATAACTTTTGATCTAATGAGAATAGTGTCAGCGTTTACCTCTTGACAACAATCATGTAAAATAAAAGGATATTGAAACTCTGCTGTTTTATGGTATCTATGAAGCCATCTCTGGAGCTTTAATTGAATCATATTTATCTTGGCAATTTAGCAGGTGAAAACATTTTTTATTTTTACAAACAAATTCACTAAACAATGTACCACGTGAAGAGAAAACACTATATCAGGAAATGCAATCAAATACATTTCAAGCAGGGTTACTTTTAATAGATTTTACTGCTTTTCCAAGCTTTAGGCTATTGGCCCACCTCTTCCCTTCTGACATTTGAAGAGCTTGTTTTGAAAATACTATTTCATTAGGAAATAGTATTAGAAATAGAAAGTACTAAACAAAGTCCAGAACATTCAACCATTGCAAAAAATAAGCTTTATCTATCCACTTGGGTATATTCTTTACCTCTATTCATCATTCCATTCTTTTCTTCTGGTCCTGCAGGGATGTTTTACAACATCCTAGCCAGTATTATAGCCCAAATAAAGCACATTATTTGAACAGACTTGTAAACTTCAGTGATTCATAATTGTTCACCTATAATAAAAGAGTAAGTCGAATAAAAAATAAAGAATAATAGTGTTTTTTTGAAGAAATATTCCAAACTATGAGTATATGAAAAGTAGATTCAACTTTTTTAATGGATAAGGACAAAATATTTAGAATAATTTTTCAAGTTATTGTCCACATTGGTTTTGTGGGGGAATCTATGTTGTTTATCTGCCTACAATGCAGGAAACTTGGATTTGATCCCTGGGTTGGGAAGATCCCCTGGAGGAGGGTATGTCAATTCACTCCAGTATTCTTGCCTGGAGAGAGGAGCCTGCAGGCTACAGTCCAAGGAGTCTCAAAGAGTCAGATACAACTGAGTGACTAAGCACAGCACTACATTGTTTGCAAACATATATCTCCACCTATGCAATAGAAAGAATATCTTTACTTACTTTTCAGTGATGTTCAAAGAATATGAGGAAATATGCAATCATATCAGACTTAAAAAAACTCAAAATAATATAAAATGAACCATCATTTAGATTTCACCATAGAATGAAGCATTTGTTTAGGTGACTTGTTACAATGAACTTTCTTCCTTTTCTTGCTTTGATGGAAAGATTTAAAAACTGTATTGCATTCTCTTTACAACAAATGGATTGTGGAACACTTTGCATATTTTTAAGTAGCAATGTCATCTTTAAAAACATGTTCTCATTGTTTTTACTGTGATAGAAAGATGTCCAAAAGGGCCATTAAGCTTCTAGGACATTTTGCCCCTACAATTCTTAAATCTGCTTTGCATATTTTTTCCCTATTTTCTCTCACATTTATGCAATCAATAGTCTTTTATTACCTCATATCTACCTTTAAAATCCTCTCATCCATTAGCACCTTCATAATTTGTTGCTTCTTCTATGAGCTAGAAAAAGACAGTTAATTTTGCTAACTATGTGGCCAAATAAAAAGGAATGAATGTACATGCTTATTAAAAACAAAGAACTGCCTGTGAACAAAGTAACTGAGATTTAGAGCTCGATGTGTATGCCATTTTTTTCACCCTTCTGATGTCTCATTTTCTAGTTTGTGTTTCTCAGCAGTATTTCCTAGAGTTAAAAATGTTCTCTATATTAAACTCAATTTGATTCAACAATCACTAAGATAACATTCCTTTTAGTAAGACATAATGTTGGGCCCTATGAATGATGGAAACAGGACAAAATCACTTGCACAAAGGGTTTATAATAAAGAGAGAAATAAACATTCTTGCAATAGAGTATTCTTTGAGCCATTATAATGTATTATACTTTTTTCAGAAAGTCACAATCTATAGACAGAAATGAGTTCTGAACACATAGAGAAATATTACAATAGACATATAAAATAGTGTTAGTATACAGAGGACATATAAGGCTGAAAATAAACAAGTAGAAATTTAAAATATGGTCATTTTGAATTCAAAATGAAAAGTGTTGATACTTTTATTCATTGAAATTCATTCTAAAATTCATAGAAAAAGTCTAATCAATGCACAATTGAGTGACTTATTTTTCTAGATGTGAATATCCCATCAGTAAAAACTAGAACTTGTATACCTTTCTTTCACTAGAAAATGTTAAAGCATGCACTTTCTATTAGGGAAGGAAAGTCATTCATACTCATTATAAATGAATGGATAATAAAAATGTAAATTTTTTCCATTAAATTAATGTTCTCTACTATAAATTTCTTTATATTTTATCTTTTGTATTTTGCTTGAACATATTTCTTTTTATGACCTACACCCTTATTAATTTGAAATTTTGAACATATACCTCCATTTGTCTGTCATTCTATCTTTAAAGGAGTATTAAACCTATATTTCCAAAACATCATATTAAATTTAAAGAATTAATATCCCTCAATATTAAGTTGGTTTACCTACTTTCTTATCTCTTGATCATTGAGATATCAATAATGTCTAATTATTAAAAACTTTAGAATTTTTGGTCTAAGCTATTGTTTAGTTAGCTATTGTTATTATTCCTGCATGTGTATGTGTGTGTGTGCTCTTTATGTGACTCATTTTATCAAGCCTCAGTTTTACTATCATTATATTCATATAGATTCAGTTCAGTTCAGTCAGTTCAGTCGCTCAGTCATGTCCGACTCTTTGCAATCCCATGAATCGCAGCACACCAGGCCTCTCTGTCCATCACCAACTCCCGGAGTTCACTCAGACTCACGTCCATCGAGTCAGTGATGCCATCCAGCCATCTCATCCTCTTTCGTCCCCTTCTCCTCCTGCCCCCAGCCCCTCCCAGCATCAGGGTCTTTTCCAATGAGTCAACTCTTCGCATGAGGTGGCCAAAGTACTGGAGTTTCAGCTTTAGCATCATCCTTCCAAAGAACACCCAGGACTGATCTCCTTCAGAATGGACTGGTTGGATCTCCTTGAAGTCTAAAGGACTCTCAAGAGTCTTCTCCAACACCACAGTTCAAAAGCATCAATTCTTCGGTGCTCAGCCTTCTTCACAGTCCAACTCTCACATCCATACATGCCCACAGGAAAAACCATAGCCTTGACTAGACGGACGGACCTTAGTCGGCAAGTAATGTCTCTGCTTTTGAATATACTATCTAGGTTGGTCATAACTTTTCTTCCAAGGAGTAAGCGCCTTTTAATTTCATGGCTGCAGTCACCATCTGCAGTGATTTTGGAGCCCAAAAAAACAAAGTCTGACACTGTTTCCACTGTTTCCCCATCTATTTCCCATGAAGTGATGGGGCCAGATGCCATGATCTTCGTTTTCTGAATGTTGAGCTACCATCATTGCATTATTTATTGCTTACTATCATTTATTATGAACTTCCTCTTTCCTTAAGAATTTATCTAAATATGATCAGAATATTTTCATAAAGAATTTCCTCACATAGAGTATAGAGATGGCATACAATCTAAACCCTTTTAAGTTGAAAAATAAAATCTTTCTTTAGCAGTTATGTAGGACTACTATGTATGTAGAATACTTTGTATTATTTTTATTCATCAAGGTCTATAAATTTTGCTCATTTAGATTCTAGTGAGTAGATCATAAAAGAGTGGTCTAATTTTTGTACATAAAATATACTTTCTGATGAAAACCATACGTGTTATTTACAATTAGGCTCAGCATCAGGGAGCACAATATTGAAAAATAGTACCTTAAAACAGTAGGAGTTCATTTTACCTTCATGTAAAAGAAGTCAAGAAATGAAGAGTCCAGTGATCTCTTTTTCTAGACATGAATATCCCACCTAGATATACATGATCCATGTTTATCTGTCATATATTCATATCATTTTGGAGGCTGGAGATCTTTCATATATCTCTCCAATATCCCATAGGAAATACATCTTGTCCTTATGGTCTAGTAGAGCTCTAATTCTCCAGTTTCTAGATTTCCATTCTATGGAACAAATTGAAAAAAGAGAAAAAAAATGACTCTTCTTTTCCTTTCATAAAATCCGCTTTATTAAGATATAAATTTCATCAAATAAAATACAGCTATTTAAAATTTTAGGTTGATTAATTTTGGCATATGTATATGCTTGTATAAACACCATCACAATCAATATTTTGAACATGTCCATCATTTTTAATACAAGTCCTGCTTGGATATTATCAGTATAAAATAGTATTGCTTATTCTAGAATTTCATACAAATGGGTTCATACCATATATATAATTTTGTATCTGACTTCTTTCTCATAGAATGGTTTTGAGATTTATCGCTTTTTCTTCTGTATTGGTAGTTTGTACACTTTTATTGATGAATACCACTTTATTTCTTAGTTGTTCCAGTTACAGTTCTAGTAACTGTTCATCATCTGGGCTTGTAGTGTATCACCCTAAAAATGTGATGTTTAATATTCAGCCAATCACTCAAGGAAATCATGCAGATTTCTAGTATTCTCTTTCTATATACCCCACTCCTTTCCAGAACTATGTCATACAAATTCCACACGGCCAATAATGTCTGTTTCTTGAACTCAAAGAGGTAGCTCGTCTTCGAATTTTCCCTTCGTGCACTAATATCTAGAAAACACTCCCAGGTAGAAAGCTGGAACAGTTGTTGAGTTTATCTCGTTTGTTTCCATTCTCTCTGGGATCATAATTCTGTATTGTCTCTTGGATAATGTCTCAAATGGGTGATTAGTTACTTAATTCAGTTTTCTAGTTGTCTATATTTAGAGAGCTAGTTTGTTACCAATTAGTCCATACTGACTACAAACCAAGAGAGAGTGGTAAGTAAATATGTAAGTATACACTTTGGAGGTTCAGTTAAGCATTGCAGCTTATATCTCATTGGCCAGAACTAAAGTCATGGCTACATTTAACTTACAAAAGGAGACTTGAACATACAAATATAAGTAGGTGACAATATGTTCAGCTTAAATACGTTCTTTTGCTAAAGAAGTAGAGAACAGTAGAAATTGGAAAGCAACTAGAAGTCACAATTACAGGAAACATTCAAGATTCTTTTATGATTGCATACTATATACAGAGATAGTATCGGAGGAAAATGTAAATCTTTTGGGAAAATGTAGAAACAAATCACATAAGAGCCAATAAAAATTATAATGCACAAAGTTCAACTATCTAGTAATCAAAGAAATTGAAATTAAAACCACAACTGTAAGCAAGTAAAAATTGAAAAGATTGGCAACATATCCGACAGGATATTAAACATGTAAACTCTAATAAACTACTAGTTGAAGTTAAAATTAGTACCATCACTTGGAAATGTAATTTTAAAATATCTAGTACAGAAAAAGTTATGCCTAAGTCTAGCTATTCCTTTTGTGGGAATTTGTCTTGAAGAAGCTTTTTCACAAGAACACAAGAAAACTGTTGCTGTTTAGTCACTAAACAGTATCTGACCCCATAGCTTGCCACACACCAGGCTCCTCTCTCCTCCACTGTCTCCTGGAGTTTGCTCAGATTCATGTCCTTTGAGTCAGTGATGCTATTTAACCATCTCATTCTCTTCCACCACTTTGTCTTTTGCCTTCAATCTTGCCCAGCATCAGGGTCTTTTCCAATTAGTCGGCTCTTTGCATCAGGTGACCAAATATTCCAATGAATATTCAGGGTTGATTTCTTTTAGGATTGGCTGGTTTGGTTTCCTTCAGTCCAAGGGACTCTCAAAAGTCTTCTCCAGTACCACAATTCAAAAGCGTCAATTCTTAGGTGCTCAGCCTTCTTTATGGTCCAACTCTCACATCTGTACATGACTACTGGAAAAACTATATAGCTTTGACTATACAGACCTTCGGAGAAGGCAATGGCACCCCACTCCAGTACTCTTGCCTGGAAAATCCCATGGACGGAGGAGCCTGGTGGGCTGCAGTCCACGGGGTCGCTAAGAGTCCGACACGACTGAGCGACTTCACTTTCACTTTTCACTTTCATGCATTGGAGAGGAAATGGCAACCCACTCCATCCTTCAGTCCAAGGGACTCTCAAAAGTCTTCTCCAGTACCACAATTCAAAAGCGTCAATTCTTAGGTGCTCAGCCTTCTTTATGGTCCAACTCTCACATCTGTACATGACTACTGGAAAAACTATATAGCTTTGACTATACAGACCTTCGGAGAAGGCAATGGCACCCCACTCCAGTACTCTTGCCTGGAAAATCCCATGGACGGAGGAGCCTGGTGGGCTGCAGTCCACGGGGTCGCTAAGAGTCCGACACGACTGAGCGACTTCACTTTCACTTTTCACTTTCATGCATTGGAGAAGGAAATGGCAACCCACTCCAGTGCTCTTGCCTTGAGAATCCCAGGGATGGGTGAGCCTGGCGGGCTGCCATCTATGGGGTCGCACAGAGTCGGACACAACTGAAGCGACTTAGCAATAGCAGCAGCAGCATACAGACCTTTGTTGGCAAAGTGATGTCTCTGCTTTTTTTTTTTTTTTTAATTTCAAACTTTACACTTTTTATTTTGTATTAGGGTACAGCCAATTAACAATGTTCAGTATTGTGGTAGTTTCAGGTGAACAGTAAATGGACTGAGCCATACACGTACATGTGTTCCATCTCCCCCAAATTCCCCTCCAGTATAGGCTGGAACATAACAGTCAGCAGAGTTCCATGTGCTAAACAATAGGCCCTTGCTGGTCATCCATTTTAAACATAGCAGTGTATACATGACCTTCTCAAAGTCCCTAACTATTCCTCATGGCTGCAGTCACTGTCTGTAGTGATTTTGGAAGCCGGAAAAGAAAACCTGTCACTACTTCCACTTTACCCTTTTCTATTTGTCATGAAACTATGGGACCAGATGCCATGATCTGTTCTTTTATTTTATGCTGAATTTCAAGCCAGCCTTTTCACTGTCCTCTTTCACTTTCATCCAGAGATTCTTTAGTTCCTCCCCTCTTTCTGCCATTAGAGTGGTATCATCTGCATATCTGAGGTGGTTGATATTTCTCCCAGTGATCTTGATTCTACCTTGCAATTCATCCAGCCCAGCATTTCACATGATGTACTCTGCATAGAAGTTATAAATGCAGGATGACAATATGCAGCCTATCATGTTCCTTTTTCCAATCTGGAAACAATCAGTTGTTCCATGTCCAGTTCTAACCCTGTTGCTTCTTGACCCACATATAGAGTTCTCAGGAGACAGGTAAGGTGGTCTGGTATTCACATCTCTAAGAATTTCCAACAGTTTGTTGTGGTCCACATAGTCAAAAGCTTTGAGTAGTCAAAAGCAGAAGTAGATGTTTTTCTGGAACTCCCTTGCTTTCTCCATGATCCAACTCATGTTAGCTATTTGATCTCTGATTCCTCTACCTCTTCAAACCCCAGCCTGTACATCAGCAAGTTCTCAGTTCACATACCGCTGAAGCCTAGTTTGAATGATTTTGAGCATAACCTTTCTAGAATGTGAAATGAGTGTGATTATATGGTAGTTTGAATAATCTTTGTCATTGCTCTTCTTTGGAATTGGAATGAAAACTGACCTCTTCCAATCCTGTGGCCACTGCAGAATTTTTCAAATTTGCTGACATTGAGTACAGAACTTTAACACCATCATGGCCCATAACTTCATTAAGTTGCACAAGCCCCTTTGCAGGACAAGGCTGTGATCCATGAAGAGGAAGGACACCCACCATAGGAGGATGTTAATGACAACAACAACAAAAGAAAACAGAAAATAGACAAATAAATTGTGACATACAAGTGTATTTCATATAATGAAATACTTTATAGCAGTGAAAATTGACCAAGAGCTTCCATAGAAAGTAGATTTCTCTGCCAACCTATTAGTAACTGTGACTTTTCAACATGTCAGTCAAGCTGTGGCTGTCTCTTGGCTTGTGTTGAATAGAGAAATAGTAAAAAATTGGATAAGTTTCTTCTCTAGGGGCCTAAGGGAGATTAGTTTGAGGCTACACTACTCTTAGGAAGAAAATATGTAGATTATTCTCAGCCAGGTACTATGCTTCCCCAATATTTCCATCTTTTCTAAGAGTTAGCCTTCACAAACCACAGGAGTAAGTATCCACCCATGATCCAAATAGATTTTCACACAGATTATCTCACTCTCTTTCTACCACCCAACATACATAAATACAATGTGTCTATCTATAATCTTTGCCTCAGATTTCACCAGTAGTACAAGACTTTTTTTTAAGTATCTGGAGCTCCTCTATGTTCTGTCTATGAAGATCTTGATTAAGGACACCCTACTTTAAAGGTCTGAGCTATATGCAATATACTATATTTGATAAATGATGCCGTATCCTTAAGGATCTAACAGTGGGCCATGGTTTGATGAACAGCAGAGACAGAGTACCAAGTTCTTGTTGAGGCTCTTGTCTTCCCACAGTTTACACATTTATAACTCTTATTTTGCTTTCCAATCTATAGAGTGTATCAAAAATAAATCATTACAGTATCCTAAAACATCAGGGATAGCATTTAGATTCTTACCAAATGTTAGGAGGACTTGTTAGTTTAAAAGCATTGATAGTACTAAAGATCCAGGGCCTCCTAAAAACCTGCAGTCTCAAAAAAGAAACAATGATCTCTGTTCGTCTCCAAGGCAAACCATTCAATATCACAGTTATCCAAATCTATGCCCCAACCAGTAATGCTCAAGAAGCTGAAGTTGAACAGTTTTATGAAGACCTACAAGATCTTTTAGAACTAACACCCAAAAAAGATGTCCTTTTCATTATAGGGGACTGGAATGCAAAAGTAGGAAGTCAAGAAACACCTGGAGTAACAGGCAAATTTGGCCTTGGAATGCGGAATGAAGCAGGCCAAAGACTAATAGAATTTTGCCAAGAAAATGCACTGGTCATAGCAAACACCCTCTTCCAACAACACAAGAGAAGACTCTACACAGGGACATCACTAGATAGTCAACACCGAAATCAGATTGATTATATTCTTTGCAGCCAAAGATGGAGAAGCTCTATACAGTCAACAAAGACAAGACCGGGAGCTGACTGTGGCTCAGATCATGAACTCCTGATTGCCAAATTCAGAC
>SJXQ01008741.1:0-132656 GCA_006408695.1 Aepyceros melampus
TTCTTCCAGTCCAGCGTTTCTCATGATGTACTCTGCATAGAAGTTAAATAAGCAGGGTGACAATATACAGCCTTGACATACTCCTTTTCCTATTTGGAACCAGTCTGTTGTTCCATGTCCAGTTCTAACTGTTGCTTCCTGACCTGCATACAGATTTCTCAAGAGGCCTGTCAGGTGGTCTGGTATTCCCATCTCTCTGAGAATTTTCCACAGTTTATTGTGATCCACACAATCAAAGGCTTTGGCATAGTCAAGAAAGCAGAAGTAGATGTTTATCTGGAACTCTCTTGCTTTTTTGATGACCCAGCGGATGTTGACAGTTTGATCTCTGGTTCCTCTGCCTTTTCTAAAACCAGCTTGAACATCAGGGAGTTCACGGTTCACGTATTGCTGAAGCTTGGCTTGGAGGATTTTGAGCATTACTTTACTAGCATGTGAGATGAGTGCAGTTGTGCAGTAGTTTGAGCATTCTTTGGCATTGCCTTTCTTTGGGATTGGAATGAAAACGGACCTTTTCCAGTCCTGTGGCCACTGCTGAGTTTTCCAAATTTGCTGGCATATTGAGTACAGCACTTTCACAGCATCATCTTTCAGGATTTGAAAGAGCTCAACTGGAATTCCATCACCTCCACCAGCTTTGTTCGTAGTGATGCTTTCTAAGGCCCACTTGACTTCACATTCCAGCATGTCTGGCTCTAGATGAGTGATCACACCATCATGATTATCTGGGTCGTGAAGATCTTTTTTGTACAGTTCTTCTGTGTATTCTTGCCACCTCTTCTTGGGTGGATGCATTTTTAGCAAACATTTTCACTGATATGCTTTTATTTTATTTTATTTCATCTTCATTTAGCAATCTGAATAAGTAAAGGCTGTTTGCTATTCCCTTTTGGATAAACCTCATCCAGCTTCCTCCTGGGTTTGTTGTCACCTCCTCACTAGTGACTCCACTGATGGCAGGAGATTCTGTCTCTAGAGAACCTTATCCCCTTCTCAAGGTTCTGGCAAAATTCCTCTGAGTCTGCCTAGTCTCAATACCAACCACTGCCTTGATATATTCAAAGAATGGTATTGAACCCTTCAGTTTAGTTCAGTTCAGTCGCAGTCATGTCCGACTTTTTGTGACCCCATGAATTGCAGCATGCTTCCTGTCCATCACCAACTCCTGGAGTTCACTCAAGTTCACATCCATCAAGTTGGTGATGCCATCCAGCCCTCTCATCCTCTGTCATCCCCTTTTCCTCCTGTCCCCAGTCTCTCCCAGCATCAGAGTCTTTTCCCATGAGTCAACTCTTCGTATGAGGTGGCCAAAGTACTGGAGTTTCAGCTTTAGCATCATTCCTTCCAAAGAACACCCATGGTTGATCTCCTTCAGAATGGACTGGTTGGATCTCCTTGTAGTCCAAAGGACTCTCAAGAGTCTTCTACACCACAGTTCAAAAGGATCAATTCTTTGGTGCTCAGCTTTCTTCACAGTTCAACTCTCACATCCATACATGATTACTGGAAAAACCATAGCCTTGACTAGATGGACATTTGTTGGCAAAGTAATGTCTCTGCTTTTGAATATGCTATCTAGGTTGGTCATAACTTTCCTTCCAAGGAGTAAGCGTCTTTTAATTTCATGCAGTCACCATCCTTACTGCCTGCCAAACTACCTGCTATTCTTCTAGGGATTGAATACAGCACTTAATTTTTCATTATTTTTCTGTCAATTTATTATGTAGTATTAGTCGCTCAGTCGTGTCTGACTCTTTGCAACCCCATGGATTTTAGCCCACCAGGTTCTTCTGTCCATGGAATTCTCCAGGCAAGAATACTGAAGTGAGTAGCAATTCCTTTCTCTGGAATTGGGATTGAATCTCCATGTCTTATGTCTTCTGCATTGGCAAGCAGGTTCTTTACCACTAGTGCCACTGGGGTTATGGAGTATAAGTTAAGCATATAACAAATACGTATTTCATGTTAGATAGGCATAGTCTATGAAAAAATCAAAATAGGATGTGAGAGTTGAACTATAAAGAAAGCTGAGCACTGAAGAATTGATGCTTTTGAACTGTGGTGAGCTCAAAACTGTGGTGTGACTCTTGAGAGTCCCTTGGACAGCAAGGAGATCCAACCAGTCCATCCTAAAAGAAATCAGTCCTGAATATTCATTTGAAAGACTGATGCTGAAGCTGAAACTCCAATATTTTTGGCACCTGATGCAAAGAACTGACTCATTTGAAAAGACCCTGATTCTGGGAAAGATTGATGGTGGAAGAGAAGGAGGTGACAGGGAATGAGATGGTTGGATAGCATCACTGACTCAATGGACATGAATTTGAATAAACTCCAGGAATTGGCAATGGACAGGGAGGCCTAGCATGCTGCAGTCCCTGGGATCGCAAACAGTCAGCCACAACTGAGTAACTGAACTGAGGTGTAGAAGGACTCTGCCCTCTCAGAGCCTAGAGTTTTGAAGGGAACGTTGGCATTAAGCAGATAATCTCAAATGTAGTGTGTGGACATTCGCAAAACTCTGGTCGCATCAGTGGAAGAGCTGGATTCAGGAGGCATTCTCCTCCAGTATCCTTTGTTACTTCTTTTTCCTTTGGTTTCAGCCTTCCTGTAACACATGCTTTGAGCATCCCATTGTCTGAGCTACTACACATGATCTGAAATTTCCTGAATGATTTGATGTCCCTTGTTGCTTGCCACATATTAGAGGCTCAATAAGTTAGACATTTGTATTGCTTACAGTCCCTAAGACTACACCTCTAACATATTCTGCCTAAATATCATTAGCTGTACTGCCATTTTTTCAGTTGACTTAAAAGAATGACTATCTCACTAACACATGCTTTTTCAATGAAAAGGAACCCAAACTTTAGCATTGATCTTTAAAGGCTATCTGTTAAGTGAAAAACAGAGTAATTTAGAGACAACCACTTAGACAGAAAAATCTGGATTGATTTGTATTTCATTTGCCTCACTCAGGTTATTAGAATGACACCAAGCACCATGAAAGTTTAGCATCATTTTATATCATTTTTAAATATGATACATAGCTGCACTGTGCTGTGTGCTATGCTTAGCTATTCAGTCATGTCCAGCTCTTTGCAATACCATGGAATATAGGTTGCTGGGCACCTCTGTCCATGGGGTTTCTCCAGGTAGGAATACTGGAGTGGGTGGCCATGTCCTCCTACAACACAGCTGCACACTCATTTTTTAAAATTAAATTTCTTCCTACTACTCTTGGCTGCCTAGGTGGGTGGGTAACTGACATAATGCAGGCTCTTAATAAACTGGTTGGGTTAATTAATAAATATAGGAGAAGGAAATGGCAACCCGCTCCAGTGTTCTTGCCTGGAGAATCCCAGGGATGGGGGAGGCTGGTGGGCTGCTGTCTATGGGGTTGCATAGAGTCGGACACAACTGAAGCGACTTAGCAGCAGCAGCAGCAGCAACATTATGTTTGTAATGGGTTAACCAATTTCTAATTATTTTAAACTGAAGTGTACTAAGTTTTTTTCACTTTCTTTTGCATTTATAACTGATGCTGTTTAATAATCTGACAATTTTTTGTCACAGAAAAATAATAATTTTCTTCATTAACATCGCTTTGATTGACACTACCAACCATGCAAGGCAAGGACTGCCTATAGGTGAGAACAGTAACTACTTCAGGAAAAATTAATTTTGATACAACTAAGTAGTTGAACTCTTTTGGAAATAATCTCCATAACTAAGTGCTAAGATAATTTCTTCTCTGCACTTATCTTTTTTTTTTTAAGTTTTAATACTGTAATTCTTTCATTGCTTAGATTGTGTTCTTTGTGTAAATTTGTTCTTGATGGCAAAAATCTTATTTTTTTTCTATGTGTAAAGCATAGATATACATACAATATATAGACAGATATACATTATATTAGGCTTCCCACATGGCACAGTGGTAAAGAATCTGCCTGTCAATGCAAGAGATGCAAGAGATGAGTACTTGATCCCTGGGTTGGGAAGATTCCCTGAAGGAGGAAATGGCAACCCACTTCAGTATCTTTGCCTAGAAAATTTCATGGACAGAGGAGCCTAGCAGACTACAGTCCATGGCATCACAAAGTGTCAGGAAGCATTTAACAGGAGGTTTCCTGTGTGCTGTTTTGGATCTGTCAGGGATTCTCTGTTCCTTATTAATTCCTGAATATCCAGGAATTAAGAGGAAAGGCGAACCTCTCCAGGGGCTGAGGAATCCAGGCATTCTCTTCATTTTTTTCTATATGGTGATATGTACCGTCTTCCTTTTTATGAACCATATGGAAAAGAAATGCAAAAAAGCAAAATGGCTGTCTGGGGAAGCCTTACAAATAAATAGCTGTGAAAAGAAGAGAAGCAAAAAGCAAAGGAGAAAAGGAAAGATACAAGCATCTGAATGCAGAGTTCCAAAGAATAGCAAGAAGAGATAAGAAAGCCTTCTTCAGCGATCAATGCAAAGAAATAGAGGAAAAGAACAGAATGGGAAAGACTAGAGATCTCTTCAAGAAAATCAGAGATACCAAGGGAACATTTCATGCAAAGATGGGCTTGATAAAGGACAGAAATAGTATGGACCTAACAGAAGCAGAAGATATTAAGAAGAGGTGGCAAGAATACACAGAAGAACTGTACAAAAAAGATCTTCATGACCTAGATAATCATGATGGTATGATCACTCACCTAGAGCCAGACATCCTGGAATGGGTGTGGGTCTGGGTGAACTCCAGGAGTTGGTGATGGACAGGGAGGCCTGGCATGCTGCGATTCATGGGGTCGCAAAGAGTTGGACACGACTGAGCGACTGAACTGAACTGAACTGATGGTGAAAGTGATTATTGGATCATCTATGTTTTGTAAGTCTGGAATTTTAATCTTTATCTTTGCTGACAATAACTACAGTATATATGCCCACACCATGTTGATTAAAACACCTTTGCTCCATCACAGCTTTCGTCCCCGTGTCTCGCTCTCTCTCTCTCTCTCTCTCTCTCTCTCCGTCTCTCTCTTTTTCAGGCTGATCCCCTGGAGCGCAGAGGCTCTCTGAGTTCACTTTCCTGCCCGGGCTTCTAAGACCCTCTCGAGAAGGCAGTTTGCGCCTTCACCCCATTGAGAGAGTGCCTGAGTCCTCCGTGAACAGAGCAAGCCCCGTGCAGGGGCTTTATTGGCTTTCTGCATAAACCAAGGACTATCAGCCTCTTTCTCTCTCCTTTACTTTCTTATGAGTCGACTCTGGACCACCAGGTTCCAGTCCATTAAAGGACCTCAACAACAAAGAGTTGGACACGACTGAGCACACACATGAACACCCAACTTCAAATTTTTTAAGGACTACATTATGGGTTCAAAAAAAAAAAAAAAAAAAGCAGAGACATTACTTTGTCAACAAAGGTCCATCTAGTCAAGGCTATGGTTTTTCCAGTAGTCATGTATGCATATGAGAGTTGGACTATAATGAAAGCTGAGTGCTGCAGAATTGATGCTTTTGAACTGTAGTGTTGGAGAAGACTCTTGAGAGTCCCGTGGACTGCAAGGTGATCCAACCAGTCCATCCTAAATGAAATCAGTCCTGATTATTCATTGGAAGGACTGATTTTGAAGCTGAAACTCCAATACTTTGGCCACCTGATGCAAAGAACTGACTCATTTGAAAAGAACCTGATGCTGTGAAAGATTGAGGGCAGCAGGAGAAGGGTATGACAGAGGATGAGATGGTTGGATGGCATCAATGACTCAGTGGACATGAGTCTGAGTAAACTCTGGGACTTGGTGATGTACAGGGAGGCTGGCATGCTGCAGTTTATGGGGTCGCAAAGAGTCGGACACAACTGAGTGACTGAACGGAACTATATAGATGGTGGCTTCCCTGATAGCTCAGTTGGTCAAGAATCTGCCTGCAGTGCAGGATACCCCAGTTCTATCCCTGGGTTGGGAAGATCCCCTGAGAAGGGAAAGTCTACCCACTCCAGTATTCTGGCCTGGAGAATTCCATGTATTGTATAGTCCATGGGGTCTCTAAGAGACAACTGAGCCACTTTCGCTTTATGTAGATTGCTCACAGAGCTTTCATTTGCTAAATGAAACCTTTTTCTTGGCCAGGAAAAGCCCACCAGGATTGACTATTTTTATGTCTATCTCTACATATATCCATGTTTTTCATTAAAACTAACAAATTATTCTGTCATGTGCTATGTATTTTAACATGTGTGTGTGTCCATACTACGTTGCTTCAGTCTTATCCAACTCTTTGTGACCCTATGGATCATAGCCCACCAGGCTCCTGTGTCCATGGGATTCTGCAGGCAAGAATACTCGAGTGGGTTGCCATGCCCTACCCCAGGGGATATTCCTGACCTAGGGATCTAACCCTAGGTCTGTAGAGGTTATAAGAAGGTTGTCCCAATACATATTATTATGCATCTCCATGTCTCCTGCATTAGCAGATGGGTTCTTTATAACTTTGATTATGTGGCAATTGCAAAGACTAGTAACTCAGTATTTCCACTCTTCAGTTCAGTTCAGTCGCTCAGTCGTGTTCGACTCTTTGCGACCCCATCAGCACGCCAAACCTCCCTGTCCATCACCAACTCCCAGAGTCCACCCAAACTCATGTCCATTGAGTTGGTGATGCAATCCAACCATTTCATCTTCTGTTGTCCCCTTCTCCTGCCCTCAATCTTTCCCAGCATCAGGGTCTTTTCAAATGAGTCAGTTCTTCACATCAGGTGGCCAAAGTATTGGAGTTTCAGCTTCAGCACAAGTTCTTCCGGTGAATATTCAGGACTGATTTTCTTCAGGATGGACTAGTTGGATCTCCTTGCAGTCCAAGAGACTCTCAAGAGTCTTCTCCAACACCACAGTTCAAAAGCATCAATTCTTCGGCGCTCAGCTTTCTTTATAGGCCAACTCTCACATCCATACATAACCACTGGAAAAAACATAGCCTTGACTAGATGGACCTTTGTTGGCAAAGCAATGTCTCTGCTTTTTAATATGCTGTCTAGGTTGGTCATAACACTCAGTATTTCCACTCTTCAGTTCAGTTCAGTCGCTCAGTCGTGTTCGACTCTTTGCGACCCCATCAGCACGCCAAACCTCCCTGTCCATCACCAACTCCCAGAGTCCACCCAAACTCATGTCCATTGAGTTGGTGATGCAATCCAACCATTTCATCTTCTGTTGTCCCCTTCTCCTGCCCTCAATCTTTCCCAGCATCAGGGTCTTTTCAAATGAGTCAGTTCTTCACATCAGGTGGCCAAAGTATTGGAGTTTCAGCTTCAGCACAAGTTCTTCCGGTGAATATTCAGGACTGATTTTCTTCAGGATGGACTAGTTGGATCTCCTTGCAGTCCAAGAGACTCTCAAGAGTCTTCTCCAACACCACAGTTCAAAAGCATCAATTCTTCGGCGCTCAGCTTTCTTTATAGGCCAACTCTACATCCATACATAACCACTGGAAAAAACATAGCCTTGACTAGATGGACCTTTGTTGGCAAAGCAATGTCTCTGCTTTTTAATATGCTGTCTAGGTTGGTCATAACTTTCCGCTCTTAGGTTTACTGTTAAGTTCCCATGCATCCAAGCTTTTTTTTTTTTTTTTAAACTTTCAATGTATACTGGCAGGGATAACTGTCATATCATATTCTATCTTCTATATTTGTAAATAAAATTAAACAATTTAAATTATTTAGCTAAGAACATACTTTCTTCTAATAATATAAAATATATGGAATTTTGATATATAATTCTGGTAGAAAATGAAATAATGAGGACAAAATGAAAAATATGGGCTTGTTTTTTAAATTCTATACATTTAGATGGTCTTTAGAGAGGAATATTGCTGCAGAAAAAACAAACAACTATCTTTTGGATTTATATGAATTTCAAGACAGTATGAGGGCAATTTGAATAATGCTTAATGAAAATTAACAGTTTACATTTTCTTTTTTTAAGGATAAACAGCAGTTATGTGGGACAGTTTTAGAAATGGTAAAGTGTTTGGTGAGATATGGGAAGAAATATATGTAACTATAGTTACTAATATATATATCTATAAATGAAACTGAAACATTAAATCTTAAGGCCAAATATTATTCTCCATTGTCTCTTACTCCAATAGACAGATTTTGAAATTTATTCAAAAGCCATTAGGGAAGAATATGGTATAATATTTCATTTTTAAATTTATACATCATTTCTCCCATCAGAGCATTCTTCTTTAATTAGAAATATGTTATCACATGCTGAAAAATCATCACAGTGCGTTGACTGTTTTGTTCGAACATTACAAGTTAGCTTTTATGATCTGTTATATTGTAATATGTTAGCAAAGTGTAAATTTTGGAAGTCATTTCAGTTTGCTGGAGGCATTTAATTATATCATATACACTATACATATTTATTGGCTATGTTTCAGTTTTGTTTATAATTTATTTCCTCTCTGCTTCCAAAAATCATTAAGGCAGCTTATTTTAATTATATTGGACTGCTTTTCAGAGATATTCCAGATTTTTCTTTCTCATTCAATAGAGCAGCATACACAACTGAAAATGGAAATTGCTTTGTTCTTATTCTCACGGCTCATTTCAAATTATGTGTTTTGCAGAGGTTAACATTATGTGGGCTGGTCACCAAACACACCACAGTTCTGAAGGCTATAACTTATCCACAGCACTGAGACAATCCGTCCTCCAAATTTACACTTCCTGGGTAAGTTTACAAAACTGAATTCATGTGATAATATAATTTCATTCAGTCACAGCTGTTCCTGTTTCTTATTCTGAGTAAATGAATGGAAGGTGTTTTGCTAAAACACTTCTTTCTCCTCTATAAGGCCAGAGACTGAAGTGTTTCTTTCTCCTCTGTGAAGCCAGACACATAAGAAGCAAGTGGTATTGTTCAAAGGTACTCTTTTTTTTGACAGCCCAAAACTCACTCTGAGGTGTTTGGAAAGGTGAGAAAGTGTCTGGCTAATCCTTTTTACTGACAACAAAGAAGCTAATAGCAATAGCACTAATTAGTAACAATTAGTAATAGAGTACTCTTTCCTGGAGAATCCCATGGATGGAGGAGCCTGGTGGGCTTCAGTCCATGGGGTTGCCAAGAGTCGGACACGACTGAGCGACTTCACTTTCACTTTTCACTTTCATGCATTGGAGAAGGAAATGGCAACCCACTCCAGTGTTCTTGCCTGGAGAATCCCAGGGATGGCGGAGCCTGGTGGGTGCTGTCTATGGGGTCGCACCGAGTCAGACACGAATGAAGTGACTTAGCAGCAGCAGCAGCAGCAGTAATAGAGTACTAGTAGCTCCAGAAAGAATGAAGCAACTGGGCCAAAGTGGAAACAACACTCAGTTGTGGATGTGTCTGGTGGTGAAAGTAAAATCCAGTACTGTAAAGAACAGTATTGCATAGGAACCTGGAGTGTTAGGTCCATAAATCAAGGTAAATTGGTAGTGGTCAAGAAGGAGATTAAAAGAGGAACATTGACACCTTATGAATCACTGAACTAAAATGAATGGGAATGGGCAAATTTAATTCAAATGACCATTATATCTACTAATGTGGGCAAGAATCCCTTAGAAGAAATGGAGTAGTCATAATAGTAGACAAAAGAGTCCAAAATACAGTACTTGGGTGAAATCTTGAAAACAGCAGAATGATCTTGGTTCATTTCTAAGGCAAACCATTCAACAACACAATAATCTATCTATGCCCCAACCACTGATGGTAAAAAAGCTGAAGTTGACTAGTTCTATGAAGACCTATAAGACCTTCTAGATCTAACACCAAAAAAGATGTCCTTTTCATCATAGGGGATTGGAATGCAAAAGTAGGTAGACAAGATACTTGGAGTAACAGGAAAGTTTGGCATTGGAGTACAAAATGAAGCAGGGAAAATGCTAACAGAGTTTTGCCAAGAGAACCCACTGGTCATAGCAAACACCCTTGTCCAACAACAAAAAAGACAACTCTATACATGGACATCATCAGATGGTCAATACTGAAATCAAACTGATTATATTCTTTACAGCTGAAGCTGGAGAAGCTCTATACAGTCAGCAAAAACAAGACTTGGAGCTGACTATGGCTCTGATCATGAGCTCCTTATTGCAAAATTCAGAATTAAATTGAAGAAAGTGGGGAAAACCACTAGACCATTCGGGTATGACCTAAATCAAATCCCTCTTGATTATACAGTGGAGGTGATGAATAGATTCAAGGGTTTAGATCTGGTAGACAGAATGCCTGAAAAACTATGGAAGAGATTCATCATGTTGTACATGAGTCAGTGACCAAAACCATTCCACAGAAAAAGAAATGCAGGAGAACAAAGTGGTTGTTTGAAGAGGCTTTACATATAGCTGAGAAAAGAAGAGAAGCAAAAAGTAAAGGAGAAAAGGAGAGATATATCCAGCAGAATGCAGAGTTACAGAGAACAGCAAGGGGAGATAAGAAGGCCTTTTTAAATGAGCAATGCAAAGAAATAGAGGAAAACAATAAATGGGAAAGACTAAAGATTTCTACAAGAAAAATGGAGATATCAAGGGGACATGTCATGCAAGGATGGGCACAATAAGGGACAGAAATGGCAAGGAACTAACAGAAGCAGAAGAGATTAAGAACAAGTGGCAAGAATACACAGAAGAACTATACCAAAAAGGTCTTAATGACCAGGATAACTGGTGTGGTCATGTATCTAGAGCCAGATATCCTGGAGGGTGAAGTCAAGTGGACTTTAGAAAGCATCATTATGAACAGTTAGTGGAGGTGATGGAATTCCAGTGGAGCTATTTCAAATCCTCAGGGATGATGATGTTACAGTGCTGCACTCAATATACCAATATACCAGCAAATTTGGAAAACTCAGCAGTGGCCACAGGATTGGAATAGGTCAGTTTTCATTCCCATCTCAAAGAAGGGCAATGCCAAAGAATGCTCAAACTGTGGTACAATTATGCTCATTTCACATGCTAGCAAAGTTATGCACAAAATCCTTCAAGCTAGGCTTTCAGCTGTATGTGAACCAAAACTTCCAGATGTTCAAGCTCAATTTAGAAAAGGCAGAGGAACCAGAGATCAAATTGCCAGCATTCGCTGAATCATAGAGAAAGCAAAGGGATTCCAGAAAAACATCTGCTTTTCCTTCACTGATTACGTGAAAGCCTTTGACTTAGTGGATCACAACAATTAGTGGGAAATTCTTAAGGAGAAGGAAATAACCAGACCACTCTCCCTGTCTCCTGAGAAACCTGTATGCAGGTCAAGAAGGAACAGTTAGACCCTTGCATGAAACACCTGACTGGTTTAAACTTTGGAAGGAATATGACAAGGTTGTATATTGTCTTCCTGTTTATTTAACTTGTATGCAGAGTACATCTGGCAAAAGGCAGGGCTGGATGAATTACAAGCTGGAATCAAGACTGCTGGGTGAAATATCAACAACCTCAGATATACAGATGATACCACTCTAACAGCAGAAAATGAAGAGGAACTAAAAAGCCTCTTGATGAGGGTAAAAGAAACAGTGAAATAGCTGGCCTAAAACTTAACATTCAGAAAACTAAAATCATAGCATCCTGTCCCATCACTTCATGAGAAATAGATGGGGCAAAAGTGGAAGAGATTTTCTTTTCTTGGACTCCAAAATCACTGTGGACAATGACTGAAGCCATGAAATTAAAAGATGCTTGCTCCTTGTAAGGGAAGCTATGACAAACCTAGCCAGCATATTAAAAAGAGAGACATCACTTTACCAACGAAGGTCCATAGTTTTTCCAGCATGTATGGATGTGAGAGTTGGATCATAAAGAAGACTGGGCACCATAGAACTGACTCTTCTGAATTGTGATGCTGGAGAAGACTCTTGAGAGTCCCTTAGACTGCAAGAAGATCAAACCAATTAATCCTAAAAATGAAGTCTCTCAGTCATGTCTGACTCTTTGCCACCCCATGGACTGTAGCCTACCAGGCTCCTCCATCCGTGGGATTTTCTAAGCAAGAGTACTGGAGTGGGTTTCCATTTCCTTCTCCAGGATATCTTCCTAACCCAGGGATTGAACCCTGGTTTCCCACATTGTAGGAAGATGCTTTACCGTCTGTGTCACCAGGGAAGTCTAGTTATCCTAAAGGAAATCAATATTGGAAGGACTGATGCTGAAGCTGAAACTCCAATATTTTGGCCACCTGATGTAAATAGCCAGCTCATTGGAAAAGACCCTGATGCTGGGAAAGATTGAAAGCAGGGGAAGAAGAGGGCAACAGAGGATGACATAGTTGGATAGAATCACCAACTCAATGGATATGAATTTGAGCAAGCTCCAGGAGTTGGTGATGGATAGGGAAGCCTGGTGTACTGTAGTCCACAGGGTCACGGGGAGTCTTACATGATTTAGCAACTGAACAACAACAAGAACAAGGAGCATGATATACTGACAGTGTATCTCAATTCAAATATATACAAAGATTTCATTAGAAATTAAAAAAAGTTGTTAAACAATTCCCAATGCTGCATGCTGAAATAAAATCCAAGTAAATCTTTTGCTTTTCTTTACATATTAGAGCAGTTAGTATAATGCTCAACAGAAAATTTTGCTCCAAAATATTTTAAAACAAGAAAATGACAAGACTAATGTACATCAGAAATTGCCTCTAGTTCTAAGGTTCTTTTGAGGCACTGGACAAACCTGATCTACCTGCTATCAGACATCTGATTCTCTCTTTCATTCTTGCATTAATAGCTGTCTAAAATACTGCTACTAAAATGCACCTTGAGCGGGAATGTCAAAATTATCAGTGTACAAGGGTATTCATCAATAGCTTTTACTAACTATAAACTATAATGATCTAATCACCTCATGCGAAGAGTTGACTCATTGGAAAAGACTTGATGCTGGGAGGGACTGGGGGCAGGAGAAGAAGGGGGCGACAGAGGATGAGATGGCTGGATGGCATCACTGACTCGATGGAAGTGAGTCTGAGTCAACTCCAGGAGTTGGTGATAGACAGGGAGGCCTGGCGTGCTGCGATTCATGGGGTTGCAAAGAGTCGGACATGACTGAGTGACTGAACTGAACTGAACTGAATATTTGTATGGTTCTCGATAGCTTGCATGATAGACAACATTTACTGAATATTTTTCATGTGCCAGGCAATCTTCTAAGGCCTCTTTATATATTAATTTGTTGGATCTTTTTGGCACAGGTAGTATTATTGCTCTCGTTTCAAAATTATAGCTGACTCCACAGTTCAGTCACAAAATTAGTAAAGGGTGGAGTAGAATTTGAACTCATTCACCCTGGCTGCAACGATCTTAACCTCTACGCTGAATCCTCTTCTGTGTGCCTGTGTATTGCTTTTCACTTTTGTCATCTCCTTTGATCCTCACAAATAAGCACCACGCTATACTAGATCAAGTATTACTATTATCAAGACCTTTAGATCAATTAGGTTAATTACACAGCTAGTAAGTGACAAAGCCCCGTATTTGTTTTTTGTTTGTTTGTTTTGCTTTACAATACTGTATTCATTTTGCTATACATTGACATGAATCAGCCACGAGTGTACATGAACTCCCAATCCTGACCCTCACCTCCCCCCTCCCGCCCCATACTATCTCTCTGGATTATCCCTGTGCATCAGTCCCAAGCATCCTACATCCTACATCGAATCTAGACCGGCGATTTGTTTCACTTATGATATCATACATGTTGCACTGGCACTCTCACAAATTATCCCACCCTCTCCTTCTCCCACAGAGTCCAAAAGGCTGTTCTATACATCTGTGTCTCTTTTGCTGTCTCACGTACAGGTTTATCATTACCATCTTTCTAAATTCCATGTATATATGTAAGTATACTGTATTGGTGTTTTTCTTTCTGGGTTACTTCACTCTGTATAATCGGCTCCAGCTTCATCCACCTCATTAGAACTGGTTCAAATGTATTCTTTTTAATAACTGAGTAATACTCCATTGTGTATATGTACCACTGCTTTCTTATCCATTCATCTGCTGATGGACATCTAGGTTGCTTCCATGTCCTGGCTATTATAAATAGTGCCGCGATGAACATTGGGGTACATGTGTCTCTTTCAATTCTGGTTTCCTCGGTGTGTATGCCCAGCAGTGGGATCACTGGATCATAAGGCAGTTCTATTTGCAATTTTTTGAGGAATCTCCACACTGTTCTCCATAGAGGCTGTACTAATTTGCATTCCCACCAACAGTGTAAGAGGGTTCCCTTTTCTCCACACCCTCTCCAGCATTTATTGCTTGTTGACTTTTGGATCGCAGCNAGGCCTGGCGTGCTGCGATTCATGGGGTCGCAAAGAGTCAGACATGACTGAGCGAGTGAACTGAACTGAACTGAACAGTAGTAGACCATTGAAGTTCTAACAGGTAACTTTTGCAGCTACTATAGTGGAGCAAAAGATTATATAATACAGAACAGATGGATTTTGCTTGAGTGAAAGGAAACAATAAAGAACAGGTCTGGGATGTAGAGTCTTGTGTTGAGGACAATCTACCCGTGTTGAGTGATGAGGTGGCTGAAATCATAAAAGACATGGTAAGAGGAAATCTGCAAAGGGAGAGATTTCTCAAAACACATTTTGACTTTGCTGGAGATCAGCAGCCTTTCTTTTTTTTTTTTGATGGTACTGTATCTCAAATGTCCTTTTCCAAGGACATCATGAGAGGCAGCCGAATCCATTTGGAATCACTGAAGAGCTGTTTTGTTTTACCGTGGTGAAGATAAATGGTTTACCCTTTGTAGTGGTCATTCTTTGGAATCAGTCAACTAACAATAAGCACCCACCCTCCACCCAACTGCCCCATTCTGAGGATCCACAGAGTTAAGACCAGACCAAGCACCCCCAACCCCCTTGCTACTCTACCATCATTTTCACTTCATATACAGTGCTTCCTTCACTCTGCCTCTCAGCTGCAGTTCACTGTACCAATGATGATTATTTGACCCAATCTGGAACAATCAGAGCACTTTCTCTACAAATATGGAATTGAGGTGAATGAGAAGTAAAGGGAAGAAAAAAGAGAAGGATGAGAAGATTGATTCAATTTCCCTGTGAGGTAGAGTGGTGACCTGCAAACTCAGGAGCTGTGGGTAGACTTCTTGCCAGACAGACTGGGCAACAAAGAAAGCCAGGGTGCAGGAACAGAACAATGCGATGGTTATACAGAGAGAAACAGAGAGCCACAGAAGAATCCAGGTGTGGCTCTTCTGGACTGAGCATCCCATTATGTTTCTGAGTCCCCTCTGCAGTGTTATAATATAGTCTCCTTGTTTGCTTAATTTAATTCACCTGGATTTAAAAATATAATTAAAGGAATCTCAACTAGATACACCCTTTTCTCTTATCATTTTAATGCTCTGTAGTTTGTTATCTCATTTTGAACCAGGAGGAAAAAGGAACAAATTCTTCTGGCTTGTGGCCTTTGTATTTTATGGCTGATGGAACATGAAAATCACATCAACTTCGCCAATTCCCAACTCACCTGATGTGTGGGAGTGTTGTTGGTACTTATGCTTAAGTCAAGAAATATGGTTTAAAACTGAGATAATGATGTGAAAGCATCTAGAATGATGTCTTCCCAGTAGTTTAGGCGGTAATTAGGTTCCACTGGATACAAGGAACAGAGTCAAGTTATTATTATTTTAAACAGTGGGGTTTGGGAAGGGTATTAATAGAAGGAATCTCAGCTAAGAGCTGAGGCCTCACTTGGCAACTCTAAGAACTGGATTTTCTTGTTAGCCACTTAGTAGCAGAAATTTGTTGACCTTACACCATTAGGTGACTTGGTTCCTCTTTGTGTTTACTGCTTTTGCTGACCTACTTGCTCATGGTCTATTCAGCCCCCTTCTCCCTCCTTCAGTGTTTCTCTTCACTCATTTTGTCTCCTTTCTCGTAGCTTCAGCTTATAACTTTTGAATATCTGTGACCTTTGTTTTTTTTAATTTAGTGGTAATTTTATTTGTCTTTCCAACTTGACCTGAATTTCAGATTTTTGCTTATTTTTCCTTTTTGGTTTTGCCTTTTTTGTTTGTTTCCGGCTCCACCATGCACCTCTGAGGATCTTACTTGCCTCACCAGGAATGGAACCCTGTGCCCCCTGCAGTGGAAGCCGGGTCATAACCACAGGTGGACCACCCTTTTATAGCCCTGACTATGATTTATTGGAAGGACTGATGCTGAAGCCGAAACTCCAATACTTTGGCCAGCTGATGTGAAGAACTGACTCATTTGCAAAGACCCTGATGCTGGGAAAGATTGAAGGCGGGAGGAGAAGGGGATGACAGAGGATGAGATGGTTGGATGGCATCACTGACTCAATGGACATGAGTTTGAGTAAACTCTGGGAGTTGGTGATGGATAGGGAATCCTGGCGTGCTGCAGTCCATGGGATCACAAAGAGCTGGATACGACTGAGCAACTCAACTGAACTTAGCCCTGACTATGATTTATTGGAAGGACTGATGCTGAAGCCGAAACTCCAATACTTTGGCCAGCTGATGTGAAGAACTGACTCATTTGCAAAGACCCTGATGCTGGGAAAGATTGAAGGCGGGAGGAGAAGGGGATGACAGAGGATGAGATGGTTGGATGGCATCACTGACTCAATGGACATGAGTTTGAGTAAACTCTGGGAGTTGGTGATGGATAGGGAATCCTGGCGTGCTGCAGTCCATGGGATCACAAAGAGCTGGATACGACTGAGCAACTCAACTGAACCGAACCATTTCTTATCTGGGTGGTTTTTTTTCCCCTACCTACACCTGGCTGATTGTTTTTCTTTTTTTCCCTCTACATTGTGGAAAGGAATCTGATTTAGCTAGTTAATCTTGGTTTCAGAGGAGCTCTTATATTACTGTCCTCATAGCACCTTGCTTTTATGAGTCTCTATGTCAGGTGTCCAAAGTCCGAAGTCCAAGCTGGATGGTAATAGGGATGACGGGTGTTAACGGGAGAGCCGCAAGGGCTCATGGTAGGTCACGGCGGCCCAGAGCTGCCTCCTCGGAACTCACTTGATTAATACAGCTCTCAATAAGCCTTTTCTTTCTTTCTTTCCTTTTCTTTCAGCATAGTGACCTGGGGAGATACCTTTTCTAGAAATGTTCTGTCTTTCATATTGGTATGGGGGCTTATATATATGCAAGATGACTTATGGTTTTTTTCACTGTTTTGTGCAACACTTCTGGAAGTGTGGTCAGTGGACTATAAGGAGATCTCCAGATCCTCTCTGGAGTCTGTGGGGTCAAAATTACCTTTATTATAGTGCTAAGAGGGTATAATCTTATAGTCTCATGGTTGACATTTGCACCAGTAGTGGAAAGCAATGGTGGTTAAAATTGCTGGCATCCCAGTGTGACTCAAGGCAGCGTCACAAATTGTACTAGAAGTCATTGTTTTCTTATTGTCATACACAGGCAGTGAAAACCAAACCCCCTCCCGCCACCCCACCCCAACACAAAGCCAGTTTCCTTTAAGAATGTCCTTGATGGAGCAATAATATGTATATTATTAAATCTTGACATTTGGTTATACATTTATTCTATGTTTAAAAAATGGGAAAGATGCATGAAGCATTTCTGTTGCACACAGAAGAATAGAGTAGTTGTCTTGAGTAAAAGCTCTTGTGTGGCTGTTTGAGACTGAAGCTGAACTAGCTGCTTTTCTTATGGGACATCATTTTCACTTGGAAAAAAATGATCGAAAAACTATGGTTATTTACACTCGGGCACTTGGCAGATATTTCATTACAAATGCATGAAATGAAACTGTCACTTCATGGAAAACAATTGACAGTGTTTATTGCCAATGAGAACAATAGGAGTGAAAATTAGAATTTGAGGAAACGTGTAGCCTGATAGTTTTCCAACCCTTAAGGACTTTACTAATGAGATTGGTGGTGATGTTAGTGAATAGAAGTTTTGTTTTTATATAATGAACTATGTTAACATTTTGAAGATCTCCCTAACTCAGTAAAGCAATCCTTTCCAAATGACCAATGTCTCATGCTCAATAAAAGATCCACTCAAAATGCAAGCTAGACCAGTGGATTTTATCGTGATTGAGTTTAAAAGCTCGTTTTGTGGTTTCAGATTCCACATTATAACTAACCTTTAGGAAACAGCCACTCATTGAGTTTTAGTGTAGCATCAATGAAAAATATTGACAACTATCTAAAAGGTTTATTAAAATGTGTATATTCCTCTCTTTTCTAACAACATATCTGTGTTGGGCCAGATTTTCTTCATATACTTAAAATAACATATGATAATGGAATGAATATTTGAGGAGATATGAGAAGTCTTCGAGGAACCTAGAGATTAAGAAAACTGCCAAAATGTAAAACAATACCTCCTTTTTTGCACTAATTTGTTTTTGTTTTATAAAAATGCTTCTAAAAATGGTATTTAGGCTAATAAGTAGTAGGATTATTATTGTTTTTTTGATAGAATTTACAAGTGATAATTTAAAGAATATTTCAGTTCTAATTTCTAATGTTGTAAGTATTTATTGATATAATCCTCATAAACTATTCTTCAGGGTCCTCAGAGAGGTCTGAGTATGAAGCAGTTGTGTGCAGGCTGGCTGGCACTGTCCCAGCAGCCAAGGTGAGCATCTCTTTCCAACTCTGTGTTCAGTAGAATCATATTGATGACTTAAAATTGGACACGGGGAGTGTATTTATAAACAGAAATCGGGAAATACATAGAGATTTAGAAAATGTTTATTAAACATTTACCAATACACTACTCTGTAGCGAACTCCTGAGATCAAAAAATGGGCGAGCCACTTGTCTAGTGGCTACCTCCCTCTCTCTCCTCTGTCATCTTTCCACAGGAATCTTCTTGAATTATTCTTTCTTTTGTTCAATAAATAATCACAGACTGTCTCTATTTTCTAGACAATATGTTGGGAAAGAGAGAAGTCAAGATGAGTAGCAAGTTCTCCATTTAGCTGGGATATTAGAAATCCATCACAAAATTCTGTGATGATTTGTTAATAACAGTAAAATGGGAGAAAAATTTCCAACCTGGAGCGGAGGATGGGAGCAAGTGAAGGAATCCTGGGAAGGTGTTTATATCAGTCAGTATCCTGTCAGGAGATAGAAATTGCACCAACATTTAACACAAGGAATTGTTAACCAGGTACAAAGTTGCTAGCTAGGTAACAGAAAAGGCAAAAGGAAATTGCTAAATTGTTAGGGAAGTGCAATGGGAGACAGCTACAAGGTTGGTGAAATAAAGAGAAGAGGTTGGAACTATTAAAACTTAGAAAATTGGGTGGGGGCCCATGAGGCTGAAATTGAGATATCCAGAGCTTGGGGCCTGCTCAGTTGGTGCCAGTGTCTCTGAGTCTGGAACAGGAGCCCTTTAGGCTGGGAGCCAGATCTCTGAGAAGGAGGTACCTGCTGACTGTGCCATTGTCTCTAAAGTGGAACAACCTGAGGATGGTTTTACCAGTACAGGAAAAACAGCCAGGCGAGTTAAGCTTCTGCTATGGAGGAAAGAGAATTATGCTCCTAGGGTAAAGAAATGATGCTAGAGCACAGTTCAGAGGCACAGAAAGCAGCCAGAAAACACATCAGAAAGTCAGTTCATTACCCTCCAGCCTGCAGTGTCCTTCTAGAGCACCTGAAGAGTGGTGCCTGACAGGAAGCCGGCTGCAAATCACACATGTGATTCGGGGAGTTCCTGTTCCAGCATCATTAAGCAGAGTGTACAAGCGTGCACTTGCAGCTGTGATATAATGGCTTAGTAACTGACACACTGTGCTTCCTGGCCAGTTGGCATCCATAATGACCCAACTACACATATACATCTTCTATATTTCCACCCAACAAGATTCTATATTTCCACGAGAAAGAGCTATTTCCACCCAAAAAGATTCAGTTCCTATATATAAATGAAGACATGTTTTCCTTCTCGCTCACAATCATTGAAACAACTTCTAGGAGTCAGTCACACCACCCGCCTCGGGACCATGTCAAACTCAGCCATTGCCTTGCCTGAATAGTCTTTTCTTGTGGTTTAGTGTTGCTAGGTCACGTCTGACTCTTGCGACCCTGTGGACTGTAGCCCCCCAGGCTCCTCTGTCCATGGGGTTTCCCAGGCAAGAGTACTGAGGTGGGTTGTCATTTCCTTCTCCAAAGGATCTTCCCGACCCAGGGATCAAACCCACATCTCTTGCATTGGCAGGCAGATTGTTTACCACTGAACTACCAGGGAAGCCTGAATATTCTTCTACTAAAGACTAAATTGTAAAAAAAAAAAAAAAAAAAAAAAAGGGAGAGAGACTAAATTGTAAAGCTAACCTCCAGCAAAACTTGTGTAAAATAATAAGGGGGAGAAGGAGAGAGAATAAAATCACCTGTCTTTAACTGTATACATACCAAACACAATCCACAATAAGCAAGGAAGAGAATCTACAAAGCTGCCAAGTCTTTGTTTCTATAACTGGTCATAAGGCCATAATTGATATTTATTATTCCTCTCTTCTAGTTTTCAGTTTTCCTCAGGTGGGACCCCAGCTGATAAGGATTCTTTGCTTGGGAGTGTAATCTAAACTTCTAATACTGAAGCATCTGACGGTTCAGTGGGTCCTGACTATTTTACAGCTGTAGTTTTCCATTGTATTTTGTTATTGTACATGGAAGCATTAAGAGGCTCCTCAGAGAACCCCCTTGGGTTCAACATGTAGTCCTCCCAGCCCCCAGTATGTGGCAGCAACTCAATTTTTCCTCGGTAACCTGGCTCCGTCATTTCAGTGGTATAAATTGCGCAGCCGGGAGTACAAAAAGCCCCAAAGGGTCAGATATCAGTTTCAGCTGCTAATTCAATGGAGCCAGTGTCGTAAGTCCTGGCAAAAATATTCTGCCCTTTGGCATCAAAACCTCCACATCGACAGAACTGAAAATTGCAAGAATGGAGACAAAAACCTCAGTAAGTGGTCATTAAGTGTAATATTGAGGGGATCCATTTACTTCTCCTTGATCCCTGAAGCTATTATTTTGGTTTCAGAAGAGGTGGGTAGCACCTGGTTGTGGATTCAAAGAGCATTTTCATCTTGTAAGCTAGAACCCCATCCTTCACCTGGCATTTTGAGTCCAGGAGACTACTCTACTCTTCTATTCAGCTGACTGCTTCTGGGTGATGGCCTGTATGATGAGTGGTAAATTGCCTGCTGCACCTCTTTGGCTGTGAAATGAGTACTTTGACGAGAGTGATGCTGTGTGGTAGCCCACTCATCCCCTGGAGTATGGAGCTTTATTGAGGACTCAGTGTTGGTCTTAGGCCTTCCCCGAAAGCTCAGTGGGTAAAGAATCTGACTGCAATACAGGAGACACAGGTTCAATCCCTAGATTAGGAACCCTGGAGGAGGGCATGGAAACCCACTCCAGTATTCTAGCCTGGGAAATCCCATGGGCAGAGGAGCCTGGTGGGCTACAGTCCATGGGGTTGAAAGAGTCAGACACAACTTAGCAACTAAACAATGACAACATAATTGCTTTACAATGTAGTGTTAGTTTCTGCTTTACAACAGTATGAATCAGCTATATGTATACATATATTCCCTCCCTCTTGAGTCTCCCTCTCATCTCCCCATCCTACCCTTCTAAGTCATCACAGAGCACCAAGCTGAGCTCCCTGTACTATACAGCAGCTTCCCATTAGCTATCTATTTTACACATGGTAGTATATACATGTGGATGCTACTCTCAGATCTTACCACCCTTTTCTTCTCCCTCTGTGTCCACAAGTTCATTCTTTATGTCTGCACCACTATTCCTGCCCTGCAAATAGGTTCATCAGTACCATTTTTTAGATTACATATGTGTTAATATGCAATATTTGTATTTCTCCTTCTGACTTACTTCATTCTGTATGATAGACTCTCGGTTCATCTATCTCATTACAACTGATCCAATTTCATTCCTTTTTCTGGCTGAATAATATTTGTGTGGCAAATAGATGGGAAAACAGTAGAAACAGTGACAGACTTTATTTTCTTGGGCTCCAAAATCACTGTGGACAGTGACTGCAGCCATGAAATTAAAAGACACTTGCTCCTTGGGAGAAAAGCTATGACAAACCTAGACAGCATAGTAAAAAGCATAAACATTATTTTGCTGACAAAGGTCATATAGTCAAAGCTATGGTTTTTCTGTAGCTTTGAGTCATGCATGGATGTGAGAGATGGACCATAAAGAAAGCTGAGTCCCAAAGAATTTATGCTTTTGAACTGTGGTGTTGGAGAAGGCTCTCTTGAGAGTCCCTTGAACTGCAAGGAGATTAAATCAGTCAATCCTAAAAGAAATCAATCCTGAATATTCATTGGAAGGATTGATGCTGAAGCTGAAGCTCCAATACTTTGGCCACCTGATACAAAGAGCTGACTTATTAGTAAAGACCCTGATGCTGGGAAAGATTGAAAGCAAGATGAAAAGGGAATGACAGAAGATGAGATGGTTGAATGGCATCATGACTCAATGGACGTGAGTTTGAGCAAACTCTGGGAAAGGGTGAAGGATGGGAAGCCTGGCATGTTACAATCCATACAGTCACAACATGCCATTTGACTCAAAGGAATCTGACATAGGTACCTGAATTTTCCTGAGGTTTTGTCTATTCTCTGGTTCACACCCCTGGTTTTTGTTAAATCTTTGTTGGTAGTGCTCAGCTCTGAGGTCCCATCAGATATGAGGTATTGCTTTGGTTTACAATCCTGGTAAAGACAGGAATTTCCTGGGCCTTTCACTTGACCTGGGCTTCCCTGGTGGCTTTAGACAGTAAATAATCCACCTACAATGCAGGAGGCCCAGGTTCATTTCCTGGGTTGGGATGATCCCCTGGAGAAGGGCATGGCAAACCACTCCAGTATTCTTGGCTGGAGAGTCCCATGGGCAGACGAACCAGGCGGGCTATATAGTCCAATGGGGCTGTAGAGTCAGACTCTGAGTGACTAACACTTTTCACTTGACCTATTTTTACCATGACAGTCCTCAGTGGGCAGAGATTCAGTGAGACTACTGTGGAGAACATAGCAGAGTTATTTCACATGAGTTAGGAAAGAGCTGGGTTATGTATCTACCCACTCAGTTATTGGTTGAGGGCTGTTCTCACATACAGGCAGAGTTGACTTAAGAGGCCAGAGAAAATGAACAGGGCACCTGCAGTGTATGCTACAAAGTTATTTTATTTGTTTATTTAAAATTATTTAATTGATTTACTTTCTAAAAATTTTAGTTGAGTTATAATGTGTTTGTTTCAGGTGTATAGCAAAGTGATTTAGTTATATATATATATGTAAAACAATATATAAATATATACATATACATATATATATTCTTTTTCAGATTTGTTTCCCTTATAGGTTATTTCAAAATATCAAGTATAGTTCCCAGTGTTATACACTGAGTCCTTCTTGGTTATCTAGCTTATATATAGCAGTGTTGCAACAAAGTTATTTGAATGGAAGTTTCTGAGTTCTGCTTTGAATGTGTTGGAAGATAATGACATTCAGTAGATTGCTGAATTAGTGAATCTGAAATCCAGCAAAGATCTAGCCCCTCCTCTGTGCCCCTATAGCCCTGTGCTCCCCTCTGTCACAGTATTTACTATGTTTCATTTGAGCGACCTATTTATGTACTTGCCTTTCGACCAACCTGTAAAGGTCTGTGTCTTTTTTTCTTTTCTTCATTGTTCATTGTGGTTGGCACAGAGTAGTTGTTCATCAAGTGTTTATTGGGCCAAAGTGAATGTTTTTCTCCTTATCAATGTTTTTGTGCTTTTTTTTAAAGCTATCTAACTCAGAGAGGAGCCCCTATATTTTCAATACTGGCCCCATGCCTAACATCCCAAATAAGCTCTCTGTGGGCAGGAGGGAAACCTTCTTTCCCCTCATACTGGACAGGTCAGAATTTATAATTAACTCATAGTGTGCACCATGCATGCTCAGCCACTCAGTCATGTCCTGCTCTTTGCCACCCCACGGTCTATAGCCTGCTAGGCTCCTCTGTCCATGGAATTCTCCAGGCAAGAATGCTGGAGAGGGTTGCTATTTCCTACTCCTGGGGATCTTCCAAACCCAGAGCTTGAGCCCTTGTCTCCGGAGTCTCCTGCATTGGCAGGAGGACTGTTTACCACTGAGCCACCTGGGAAGCCCATAATGTGCATGCTAATATTGTATTCCCTCTATTAGGATATGTTGTAATGTAAATGCATTTATTTGATCATCTTGCACCCCTGAGGAATGCTAGTTATTTATTGAAACCACATACAATTCCTAAAACTTACAAATTGGCTGATAGCATTTGTACAGAATTTACATTGTTTCCTGAGAACAATAACAAAAAAGCAATTATCAGCAGCATATGAATCTGGCTGATTTTTTTCAAGTAAGAAATGATCACCAAGAACCCACAAATGAAAGGAAATACGTCTGGTCTGAAATACAACGCATGTGTATAGCTTAGAGTCATTGGAACCCAGTGATCAAGTTCCCTCGGTCACATTAACAAATAAACAGTGTTTGGTTCCTAGTACTTGTGCAACTGGTTGGGATAAGATCAGAAGTCGCCATGATTCAGTGGCTCCTGGGAACACACAGTGCTACTGTATACCTAGGGAGGAAGAACATGATAACTAGTTGGTTTACATTTCTCTTGTTCTGTGTGTCACATGCTACAGCACACCAAAAATTTTATACTTTTCAGGTGTGTGTCGCTTTAGGTTTTTGTTTTGTTTTGTTTAATGGAACCATTAAACAAGGGCTAGCATCATTTGGAGCCAGAATTGTCCCATACAGCTGCCTGGTTTCCCTGACATGTTGCTCCTCTGTATTGGGGTCATAAATAAATATCTTGGTCATAAATAAATAAATAAACCATTAAACAAAGGGCTAGCATCATTTGGAGCCAGAATTGTCCCATACAGCTGTCTGGTTTCCCTGGCATGTTGCTCCTCTGTATTGGGGTCATAAATAAATAAATGACCCTAGAGGTCAGTGCGCAAAGTGAATTAAGCCTGTGAGAAGCAGCACATGGCTCTTTTCTATGGTGACCCACTTTGTTCATCTTTGTTCCGAAAAACATGGCAAAAAATGCAACTGGGTGGAGACAGTCAAAGCCATTTGGTTGTAGAAATGAGTGATAACAAAAGATGGCGTACAGATTTGCAAGAACAGGCAACATGAAAACAAAAGCAAAGAGAAAGAAATAGGTCATAATTGAATCCTTTTATGAAATAAACAAGCAATATTAATTCTTATCCAAACATTTTGTGAATGTAATATTTGTCACATTATACTTGGGCTTTGCGACAATATTTTTGGCATGTGAAATTTGTTTACACAGTTCATGTCCAGGTTGGTTCACCCAGCTGCCTAATAAAGACAAAGGTTAGTTTTCAGATTGGCCAGTTAGCTCTATAGAGAGAAATGATGTCTTTCTCTATAGTAGCTTGTGAGCCATCAAATTCAGATCTCTTTAAAAAAAAAAATTCAGGTCTCTCCCAAGCATAGGTCTTTGATCTTATGGCTAGTTATAATTTTGGGAGAACAACTCAAAGCAAAATTTTCTCCTGAAATGGGTAGCAAAATAAGTAACAATAAGAAATAACAGTTAGCCTTACTGAGCCCTTTACCACATACACAGTCCATGGGGTCGCGAAGAGTCGGATACGACTGAGCGACTTCACTTTCCCTTTTCCCTTTCATGCACTGGAGAAGGAAATGGCAGCCCACTCCAGTGTTCTTGCCTGGAGAATCCCAGGGACGGCAGAGCCTGGTGGGCTGCCGTCTATGGGGTCGCACAGAGTCGGTCACGACTGAAGCGACTTAGCAGCAGCAGCAGCACTTAATTCTCACCAAACTGCCATTTTCAGGTAAGGAAACAGGCTTTACAAAAGCTAAGTAGCTTGCCATATAAGTCATTCAGATATTAAACAATAAAGCTGGAATTTGAACCCCTCCACAAAAATAATAATTTATATTTGTTTAGCACTTTATGGTTCATTGTTGTTGTTCAGTCGTCTCTGACTCTTTGCAACCCCATAGACTGCAGCATGCCAGGCTTTCCTGTCCTTCACTATCTCCTGGAGTTTGCTCAAATTCATGTCCATCGAGTTGGTGATGCCATCCAACTATCTCATCTTCTGTCCATTTTATGGTTTACTAATGGCTAGTGGAGGTGATGGAATTCCAGCTGAGCTATTTCAAATCCTAAAAGATGATGCTTTTAAAGTGCTGCACTCAATGTGCCAGCAAATTTGAAAAACTCAGCAGTGGCTACAGGACTGGAAAAGGTCAGTTTTCATTCCAATCTCAAAGGCAATGCCAAAGAATGTTCAAACTACCACACAAGTGCATTCATTTCACATGCTAGCAAAGTAATGCTCAAAATCCTTCGATGTAGGCTTCAATAGTATGTGAACCAAGAGCTTCCAGATGTACAAGCTGGATTTATAAAAGGCAGAGGAATGAGAGATTAAATCGCCAACATCCATTGGATCATAGAAAAACCAAGAGAATTCCAGAAAGAAAACTACTTCTGTCTCATTGACTACACTAAAGTTTTGACTGTGTCAGTTGCTCAGTCGTGTCCGACTCTTTGTGACCCCATGAATTGCAGCATGCCAGGCCTCCTTGTCCACCAACATCTCCCAGAATTCACTCAAACTCACATCCATCCAGTTGGTGATCCATCCAGCCACCCCATCCTCTGTCATCCCCTTTTCCTCCTGCCTCCAATCCCTACCAGCATCAGAGTCTTTTCCAATGAGTCAACTCTTTGCATGAGGTGGCCAAAATACTGGAGCTTCAGCTTTAGCATCATTCCTTCCAAAGAAATCCCAGGGCTGATCTCCTTCAGAATGGACTGGTTGGATCTCCTTGCAGTCCAAGGGACTCTCAAGAGTCTTCTCCAACACCACAGTTCAAAAGCACCAACTCTTCGGCACTCAGCTTTGTTCACAGTCCAACTCTCACATCCATACATGACCACTGGAAAAACCATACCCTTCACTAGATGGACCTTTGTTGGCAAAGTAATGTCTCTGCTTTTAAATATGCTATCTAGATTGGTTATACATTTCCTTCCAAGGAGTAAGCGTCTTTTAATTTCATGGCTGCAGTCACCATCTGCAGTGATTTTGGAGCCCAAAAAAATAAAGTCTGACACTGTTTCTACTGTTTCCCCATCTATTTCCCATGAAGTGATGGGACCAGATGCCATGATATTTGTTTTTTGAATGTTGAGTTTTAAGCCAGCTTTTTCACTCTCCTCTTTTACTTTCATCAAGAGGCTTTTTAGTTCCTCTTCACTTTCTGCCATAAGGGTGGTGTCATCTGCATATCTGAGGTTATTGATATTTCTCCCAGCAATCTTGATTCCAGCTTGTGCTTCTTCCAGCCCAGCATTTCTCATGATGTACTCTGCATATGTGTTAAATAAGCAGGATAGCAATATACAGCCGTGACGTACTCCTTTTCCTATTTGGAACCAATCTGTTGCTCCATGTCCAGTTCTAACTGTTACTTCCTGACCTGCATACAGGTTTCTCAAGAGGCAGGTCAGGTGGTCTGGTATTTCCGTCCTTTCAGAATTTTCCACAGATTATTGTGTAGATCACAACAAACTGGAAAATTCTTAAAGTGATAGGAACACCACACCACCATACCTGCCTCCTGAGAAATCTATATGCAGGTTAAGAAGCAACACCTAGAACCGGACATGGAACAATGGACTGGTTCCAAACTGGGAAGGAAGTACGTCAAGGCTGTATATTGTCACTGTGCTTATCTAACTTACGTACATCATGTGACATGCTGGGCTGGATGATGCACAAGCTGGAATCAAGATTTCCAGGAAAAATATCAATAACCTCAGATATGCAGATGACACCACCCTTATGGCAGAAAGTGAAGAGGAACTAAAGAGCCTCTTGATGAAGGTGAAAGAGGAGAGTGAAAAAGCTGGCTTAAAACTCAGCATTCAAAAAACAAATATCATGGCATCTGGTCCCATCACTTCATGGCAAATGGATGGGAAAAGAATGGAAACAGTGACAGACTGGTTTTCTTGGGCTTCATAATCAATGTGGATGGTGACTATAGCCATGAAATTAAAAGACACTCGCTCCTTGGGAGAAAAGTAATGACAAACCTAGACAGCATTTTAAAAAGCAGAGATACTACTTTGCCTACAAAGGTCCTCATAGTCAAAGCTATGGTTTTTCCAGTAGTCATGTATGGATGTGAAAGCTGGGCAATAAAAAAGGCTGAGCACCAAAGAACTGATGCTTTCAAACTATGGTGCTGGAGAAGACTCTTGAGAGGCCCTTGGACAGCAAGGAAATCAAACCAGTCAAAGCTAAAGGAAATCAACCCTGAATATTCATTGAAAGGACTGATGCTGAAGCTGCCAACACCACCTCGTGCGAAGTCTTATTGGAAAAGACCTTGATGCTGGGAAAGATTGAAGGCAGGAGGAGAAGGGGATGACAGAGGATGAGGTGGTTGGATGGCATCACCAACTCAATGGACATGAGTTTGAGAGACTCTGGGAGATGATGAAGGACAGGGAATCCTGGCATGCTGCAGTCCATGGGGTTGCAGTAGACATGACTGAGTGACTGAATGACGATGACGAAAAGCAATTTATGGGCTTCCCAGGTGGTTCAGTGGTAAAGAATCTGCCTGCCACAGGGAGGCCCTGGCATGCTGCAGTCCATGGGGTTGCAAAGAGCTGGACTGAGACACTGAACAACAACAATGCAGGAAATACAGGTTCGATCCCTGGGTTGGATAGATCCCCTGAAGTAGGAAATGGCAACCCACTCCAGTACCTTGCCTGGGAAATCCCGTGGACAGAGTAGCCTGGCTCAGAGTCAGACACGACTTAGCGACTAAACAACAACAACAACATTCACCATCTCAGTTCCATGAGATAGTTAGGTGTTATTATCCTATTTTACAAATGTGGGAGTGGAGACTTTGAGAAGTCACTCAGTGAATGTGTATCAGGAACACTATTCAAAACTGAGTCTGCTGATTTCACATTGCACGGTCTTTCTACTCTTGGACAGCTGAGGTCAGGCATATGTATATTTATAGTGAAGTTAAAGTCTGTTCAGCACAAAATGCAATGTGGATTTCATAATTATCCAGATTATTCAGGCCCTATAGTGTCCAGACACTTCATTTTTGCTTAATGAAATGAAAAACATGAAGTGTTACCTATGAAAATAAACATATATAATACTATAAACATTCGATCCAATAGAATACCTCAGGTGTGAAACGAGAAAGCTTATATTCTCTACTGCTGATTGTATTATGTGTCCTAACTGATGGAATGCAACTTCTATGCAATTAAGTTATCTGAAAAGAATTGTTTTTCTAATAATTCTTAATATTATTACATAATAAATGTTTGTCTTACCCGTTTTAAGGTATTATCATGTAGCAACTGTTTATACTTTAGATAAAAATTATGTACTTGAACGATAAGAAATGACTTCTTGGGACTTCCCTGGTGGTCCAGTGGTTAAAACTCCACACTTCCAGGTTTAATTCCTCCTTGGGGAACTAAGATCCCACATGCCTCTTGGTACAGCCAAAAAAAAAAAAAAAAAAAAAANAATTATGTACTTGAACGATAAGAAATGACTTCTTGGGACTTCCCTGGTGGTCCAGTGGTTAAAACTCCACACTTCCAGGTTTAATTCCTCCTTGGGGAACTAAGATCCCACATGCCTCTTGGTACAGACAAAAAAAAAAAAAAAAAAAAAAAGATCTTATTTCATTCCTTTTCTAGAACTATGATTTAAATTTTTATATTTTGACTTTGAAATATGTTGAAATTATACTTTGAAATATGTTGAAATTATACTAGTACACAATTTTTACTTTTAGTATCTCAGTTTATCTTGAAATTGATTGCCTTGACAAATTAATAAAAGTATATATGTGTGTGTGTGTGTGTGTGTATATATATATATATATATACACACACACACATATATATATAAGCAAAAGTGGTTTGAGATTTCCCTGGTGGTTCCGTGGTAGGACTCTGTGCTTCTGCTGCCATGGCCAGGTTCAATCCCTGGTAGAGGATCTAAGATCCTGCAAGCTGCATGGCATGGCCATGCTAAACAAAATGTGGCCAAAGCTAAAGAAAACTGGTTTAAAAATAAAAGCTCAACATTTGAAAAAACATTTTCTGGGGATGGTAGGAGGATGAAATCTGTAATAGATAGGGAAGAAGTAAATTTAGCATTTCAAGTAACTCACCAAATCCTTATTTCTGTTGGATAGGTGTATATTTACGCTCACTTTAAAGTATGTGTTTTTAATTGGTTTTCTACACAAATTGACAGTTAAGAACCTCTAATCAGTGGTTCCAAATGATAAGCTTCTGAAATGGATTACTGTGTTCAAATGACAGTGTTTTAAAACCCATTTTATTCACAGATGCAAATATCAAAGGTGGTACAGACACTCATATACACATGCACCAACACATACCTGCACACAGTGCTCATAAGTGTGTGTGTGTGTGTGTGTGTGCAAGGTAGGAAAATTTCAGAATTCTTTCTTTTTGGAAGAGATACTATTTCCTTGCTCCCATGTTTTGTGTTACTAAACAAGCATTCATAGATTTTTGTGTTTCTCTGTGTGCATATGTCTGAATATATGTTTATATATATGTATGCTACTGCTGCTGACAAATGCTCAGTTGTGTCTGACTCTGCAATTCCATGGACTGTAGCCTGCCAGGCTTCTTTGTCCATGGAGTTTTTCCAAGCAAGAATACTGGAGTGGGTTGTCATTTCCTACTCCTTACATATGTCTATATTAATCTAAAAATAAAAGCAAAGCTTTCTCCTATACATGAAAATAGCAATTGTATGTTAAGTATAGTTGTCTTTAACTTGATAAAATGTATTTCCAGAATCAAGAAACCAGAGAACTTTTACTGAGCATCTTTTCCATACTTGGCTTTATGTAAAGAGGAGGATACAAAGGTATAAGTCACTCTGACCCTTGTTTTTAAGTTTTATGAAAATAATTAACACATGTTGGTGAAACTGTGTTATAGCAGAAACCGACAAAGACAGCTGGAAACTGATGCTACTCAGCTCAGTCCAGTTGAAGATGCACATATCTTGGGACCCAGAACTTTCATCTCTGGCTGTCTTTTATGGACAAACTCTTAGATGTGTGCATAAGGAGATGGAAGGGAAATATGAATTGCAGCAACTTTTATAAAAGTGATATACTGGAAATATTTCTAAAGTCCACTCACAGTAGGAACAGATAAATAGAGTGTGATATAAAAGGATGGAATATTTTATAGCAAGAACAATTTCTATGGCTACAGGCACACATGGATGAAGGTCAAAAACATAACGTGGAGTGGGAGAGGGTGGCAAAAGCTCATAGCACCTGTTATTCTCAGGCAGGTTCTTACTCAGGTCCTCTCCCAAGCTAACAAACAACATTAAAAACCTTAATGTTAAAGGGGAAAAAGAGTCACAGAAAAATATATTCCCTGAGTTTCCACTTATATAAAGTTCAAACACTGAACAATGTATTATTGGAGGATCCATGTAAAGTAATCTATTTTTATTTATTTATTTTTTGGCTGCACCCTGAAGCTTGTGGGATCAGTTCCCTGACCAGAGATCAAACCTGCACCCTCTGCATTGGAAGGGGAAGTTTTAACTTCTGGACCACCAGGGATGTCCCAGTAATCTATTTTTAAAAGTAATGGAATGATTAACTGGAAATATTCCTAGGGCTACTTTTAGGGAGGGAGAGTGGGGATGTGGTCTGAGCAAGGCATCCAGAGGGTTCAAGGTACAGATTTTATTCTATTAATTAGCTTGGATGGTGGATACACAATCCCTTGCTTCATCAATGGCCTTTAAAGTAAGCAGACACTAAACATACACACTCTCTTGTATATTTCATGATATAATTAAAATATCTATCAGAAAAGAGACCAGAAGATATTACATCACCATAATAATGTTAGTTGTATTGGCCTGTTTGGTTATATGTAATTGTTTCCCTTTTCCACATTTTCTATAATATGTTTTAATTGCTTCATAATTTAAATATATTAAATCTTATAAATATATTAAATAATCCACTTATAGGGAAATGGCAATGTTCCAACTTAGCCAAAATAAGTCACAAAATATAACATGAAGTGCTTTTAGTTAGGATAATGAATTTCACAAATATCTGAGACATGCCCATGTTAAAAGTACATTCTGAAGATGCGAGTTCTAGCAACATGTAGTCTTGAGTGGCTCAGATGCTGCTAATCTGTTCTCAGGGCAGAATTCCTTTTAAAAAATGAATATAACATTCTGAGTTGAAGGGAGAAGACACAGCCACATAGTAGAAACAATTTTTCTAGAAGCAGCCAAGAATCTCCTCCTCTGAACAGACTTATCTAATCTCCGTCCCTGACTGAGATAACTGTTCTCTCCCTATCTTGCTGCTGTGCTTTCTGCACACTTACATGGTTGCACAGATCACACCATAATGTTATTTGCCAATAGGCTGTCCCCGCCTAGGGCTCTGAGCGCCCTGTGGGCAGCTTCCAGCCATAGTCACTTTGCATCTCCAATTTCCACCACTGTGCCTCAACAGAGTAGGTGCCTAGATAATGTTTATGAAAATAAACAAAAGAAGCAACAAAAGTTTTGAAAAGCGGCATGGTCTGCCTTTATAAAACACATGGCTATGGAAATCCGAATATTGAGGAGGCTAATCTTTGTGCAGAAAGAGTCAACATATTTCTAAAATGTTTAAATAGATGCTCTAGAGATAATATTATTATGTCCATCATAAAAACTTACAAACATTGCACAGCACTATAAACAGAAGTAAACTGGTAACTTCTTGGTATTGTGTTTGTTCCACCCCTTCCCATCTCCACCCTCCTGTCCAGCACAGACTGCAAAGCTCAAGCCTGCTATTTTTAGCAGGGAGTGATCACAGGGGCTTGACTTCCATCTAGAAGGATGGTTTGCAGGTGAGAACATAAAAGAACCAGCTGCGATAGGGCAAAATATTTGCTGGTTATAATCTTCAGTTATAAAAAGACAGGAAAAAAAAAAAAAAGCTTCCATGTCATAAGATGGAAACAGCTCAAACAACCACAAAATAGCCCCTAGCAGGACCCCTAGGAACAACAGCAATTTCCCTCTGGTGCCTAGACTTTTGCAAACTACTCGACATTCAAAAGTCTTTAGACATCTTCCTGCAATATCTAAAGGAAGGCAGAAAAGAAAACTTCTTTTTAGTCTTCTCCTACCAGCTTTCTTGGTATTTGAGTGGTAAAACCATGCTGAAACACTTGGCCTGCTTTGTTAGGAATATGTTAATTCAAAACTCCAGGGCAAGGGCAGTTAATCCTGGTAAGTCTGGTCTCTATCTGGATAGGTAGATTTGCTTGGTAGAGAGAAATCAAATTTCTCAAAAATATATTCACTTGCTATAAAAGAAAAAAAGAGAAAACACACACACAAAAGCAGGCAGGTGTATAGTTCATTGATTAAATATCCTAATAAAACATCCAAATCCAGGGCTACCCTGGTGGTCAAGGATTAAGAATCTGCCTTGCAATGCAGGGGACACTGGTTTGATGCCTGGTTTGGGAAGATCTTACCTGCCAGGGGCAACAAAGCCCATGTGCCACAACTACTAAACCTGTGCTCTGGAGCCAGTGAGGCAACTGCTGAGTCCAGGCACTGCCAACTACTGAAGCCCATGCAGCCCAGAGTCCATGTTCCACAACAAGAGAACCCATGCACCACAGCTAGAGAGTAACCCGACTCACCACAACTAGAGAAAGCCTGTGCACACGGCAATCAAAATAAATAAAAAATCCAAATCCCAATTGCTTTGGTTTAGGTTAATGTAAACTAATGTAAACTGACACAACCATTTTGTGTAAATTTAATAGAAAGTATAGGCAAATGGATCAAGCTTATGTCCAATTTGCAGTTTTATTCTCCTTCTTCCTGCATACCAGAATCACTGTGTAAAGTAATGGTTAAGAATGTGGGTCCTAGAGTCAGACTGTCTGCTATTGACTATTGACTCCACTGCTGTCTGACTGTGAGGACGAGCTACTTAAACTCTCTGGATTTCTATGTCTGCATTCTGTGTGTTGTGGGCATTACAATTACATCATTTTGTGTAAATCACTCAGTACAGTGCTAGATAGCTAATTATTGATTACCAAGTGTAGATTTATTGTGAAGCTAGTGACATGTAGTTTTGGGCTCCTCACTTGCCCATACTCTTTCTGAGCTCTCAGCAGGGGCCATAGCAGAGTGTTCACATATGTATTTTTTTGAGTTTTCCAAAAGGAAGACATTTTAACTGCAGTCAAGACTGATGCTTCTCTCCATGTCAGATTTCCCTGTACCATTTTCCCTTGTGTTTGGAAGTGCTTGGGGTCCACCAGTATTTTGGGAATTTGGCTAAAGGGATGTTGAGTTTGGGACATACCACTTTAAATGAAATTTAGAAACACATTTTGGAATATTCCAATAAAACAACTGAGAAACTATAAACCTCTAATTTGAATGTAAAAGAAAGATGCTTCTTTTGACATCTGTATTTTTATTTAAGATCTAAGATAAAATTCTGATTAAAAAATTAATTAGATATGAAATAAAAGTGATAGAAATGCATGATAAAACAGAATGTGCTTGCACATGAAGACACTAATTTTTTTTCCAGATCATTCTAAAGGTGGTCCTTCCCTGAAAAGAAGAGAGGACTTTCTAATAAAAGCAATAGATGATCTCTTGGATTGGTTGATAGTCTCATTAATGAAGGGGAAGGAATCATAATATTTTGAAGAATACTGAACTCTCTTGTTGATTTGATATACTGATGTTGACAAAGATAACATAAAGCTCAAAATATGCTTCTTCAAAAAGGAAACAGATAAGCTAATCATGAGTGTGGCCAGCCTTCACTGATGACTTGAACTTTTATAGTTTAAACATGAAAATATTTTGATAAAATTTTTCTCAGATATCAATTCTAAAATATGATATCAATTCAGTTCAGTTCAGTTCAGTGGCTGAGTTGTGTCTGACTCTTTGCAACCCCATGTTCTGTAGCATGCCAGGCTTCCCTGTCCAACACCAACTTCTGGAGCTTGCTCAAATCATGTCCATCAAGTCAGTGATGTCACCCAACCATCTCATCCTCTGTTGTCTCCTTCTCCTCCTGCCTTCAATCTTTCCCAGCATCAGGGTCTTTTCCAGTGAGTCAGTTCTTTGCATCAGGTGGCCAAAGTATTGATATCATCTTTCAGTGTCATATCAGTACAAAAAGGCAAAAAGATATGACACTGAAAGATGGTATCAATAATGAGCTATAAATCTGAAAGAAATATGTTAATATATCAATGATTGAAAAAAGTGGATCCATCATGCTAAAATTTGTTTTCTCCATAGAAAAGTATATTACAATATTCTTATGAAGATATGATCAGAAAATTTGCAGCCAAAAGTATTGACCAAAAGTTTTATAGCCAAAGGTCAGGAAATCTATTAATACAAATTATCCTGGAATTTCATCAATCTTTGATGTTTGTGAGTGTGGAATATATTACTTTTCATTGACTATCTCCACAGTATCTCCCGTCTCAGAAGCTCTTCTCACCATGTGATCAACATGCCTCTCATTAAGATGTGGAGTCTATATCTTTCCCCCTGAAACTTGACCATGAGCAGACTTGTAGCTGTAGCTGAAGGAATGCTGATTAAGGCAAAATAATGCCCCCTGCCCAAGATGTCCATGTCCTCTTCCCCAGAACCTGTGAACCTGTCATGTACATGGCAAGGTGGGAGGGGGGTGGAATTAAGATGGAATTTGGTGTGTGTATGTGAATTGCTCAGTCATGTCCGACTCTTTGCAATCCCATAGACTGTGGCCCTCCAGGCTCCTCTGTCCATGGAATTCTCCAGGCAAGAATGCTGGAGTGGGTTGCCATTCCCTTCTCCAGGGGATCTTTCTGATCCAGGGACTGAACCCAGGTCTCCTGCATTACAGGCAGATTCTTTACCATCTGAGCCACCAGGGAAGCCCAAGATGGAATTGCAGATGGAATTAAGGTTGCCAATCAGCTGACTTTGAGATGGAGAGAGTATCCTAGTTTATCCAAGTGAGCCCAATGTAATTAAAGATCTTTATAAGCGTAAAAGGAAGGCAAGAAAGTCAGAATTGAGAAAGATCTGAAGAGACTACAATGTGGGCTTTGAAGATGAAGGATGGGGCCTTAAGCCAAGGAATGCAGTGGTCTCTAGAAGCTGGAAAAGGCAGGGAATTCTATTTTCCATGGATCCTCTAACAGGAATACAGTCCTGCCCACACCTTGATTTTAGCTCAGTGAAACCAGTTGCAAACTTCTGAGCTCTGGAGCTATAAAATAGTAAATATGTTGTCTTAAGCTGCTATATCTGTGGTAGCTTGTCACAGTAGCAATATAAAACTAGTGTAGAAACTATGTGACTGCCAGGTCTGGTTCATAAAAGGAGATATAGTGTTCACCTGGTTTTCTCTGAGCTTTGTCACCATGGCATGAGGAAGTAGAAAGGCTATGTGGAGAAGCCATATAAGTAGGAGTTTTAGCCACCAGCCTTAGCTGAGGTCACAGCCCACAGTCAGTATCAACTGGAGACACGTAAGTAGTAAGCCACAAGGAGACTCTAGCCCCAACCACCATCTGAATGTAACTTCATGAAAGACCCTGAACAAGGACTGGGAGCTGAGCTCAGCCAACGCCAGAACTATGGCAGGTGATAGTACATCTATTGTTGTTGGTTAAGCCATTAAGTGTTGAGTGATTCATCACACAACAGCAGATAACTGGAACATGAGTCTATGTCAGCTTTTGAAAATGTAGTTTTTCTGGATTTGTTTCATTTAAAGTAAATATTCACTTTCATATCTAATTTGAATTTCTAAATTCTTCTCCTTTTCCTATGGAGACCCCCGTCTACACTGTAAAGCTTCAATCCTCCTCCCCCATCATCACCAAAAAAAAAAAAAAATCTAGTTCCATTCTAACATGCAGCCATAATTTCTTGTTCAGAATTCTGTTGAAAAAACATAATAATACATGCAATTAAACAGACCTGAGAATCTTGAAATAAAGCAATCTTTCTTTTTAGAAGTTAAATAAAAACCTTCATTTTGAAGACACTAAAAATTTTTAACAAAAGCAAAATTTAAGCTTATGTTACTTGTTCATATCACTTTAAATGTCAACTGCTTCTGCATTTGGGATCAACATAAGGGATAATTACTTTCACAGAAAATGAAGATTTCCTTTAGAAATAAGATGATATTTTCAACAGATGTCTCTGAAATGATTCTTTGCTGTGTCAACTTCCCATAGCTCTGTGATGTCAAGAAAAGACAGGAAGTATCTGATTTAGGTTATAGTTCTTGGGACAAATCATAAAAGAGGAATGTGTTATGTAAATAATAATGTACAATGTCCCAGAGTGCAGCCTGGGCTACTTCAAATATATTTGTTTGGGGACAGACCTACCATTTTGAGATAATAAGCTCTAATTTCAGGAATTGCTGTGTTCTCAGTTGTACCTGCTCTGAGCTAGTCTTTCCACAACTTGTCAGGGCTACCCCATTTATCCCAGTTGACTTTCAATATAACAGAAGGTGCTCTGGATACTAAAGACAAGAGTCAGCCACAAAGGCAAATGAGCTTTGAGTTCTCTGGTTTCAGAGATAATTCGCACCACTCACTTGCAAGCTGGCAGGGCTGGCAGGGGCTAACCTGGTTGGCTGGAAAAAGCCTTGTCATTCAGAGGGTTTCTACAGTGTTGATGGTGGTGGTGGTTTAGTGATTTAGTTGCTAAGTTGTGTCCAACTCTTGTGATCCCATTGAAGGCAGCCTGCCAGGCTTCTCTGTCCATGGGATTTGCCAAGTAAGAATATTGGAGTGCTTTGCCATTTCCTTCTCCAGGGGATCTTCCCGACCCAGGGATCAAACCAGGGTCTCCTGCACTGCAGGCACATTCTTTACCAACAGAGACACTGGGGAAGCCCCTACAGTGTCGATAAATTCCCCAGTTCCAAAGCTTAGCACATCAACGTGAGTGTGTGCTAAGTTGCTTCGGTTGTGTCTGACTCTTTGCGACCCTATGGACTGTGGCCCGCCAGGCTCCTCTGTCGATGGTATTCTTCAGGCAAGAATACTTGATGGGTTGCCATGCCCTGCTCCAGGAGCTCTCCATGACCCAGGGATTGAACCCACGTCTCTTATGTCTCCTGCGTTGGCAGGCAGGTTTTTTACCACCACTGCCATCTGGGAAGGCCGAGCACATCAACATGTGTGAATAAATACCCTAACCCTTACAGAGATAAGCAGACACTTCCTCGGAAAGATGCAACATACTTCTATTTTTAAAACACAACTACAACAAAACACTATGGGACAAATAGGATGTTGGATTTGCTAATTTCACATTTGAAGTCTTGTCCATGAGAAAGTCAGAAAGCCGAATATATGAGCCCTTCACTGATTTAGTCTCTGATTACTTGGGGGAAAAAAAAAAAACAACCTGTCTGCCTATACATTGTCTCATTCTTTCCAATTCAGATTCAAAAATGAAGTCTTGGTTAAAAGATCTAAATTCCTTCAAGATGGCACCCCAAATTGGTTAGGCTTTTCTAATGCTTCTGTCTCTGACAAGCATTCCTGTTTCCTTTACACGTTCTGCTAGCAAGGTTAATCTAAGCATTGGAAATTTGGAACTGCAAACCACCCTCAAGGACGGAAAACAGCCTAGGCAAGGAGTTAGACATAGTGAGTGGAGGGGAAGAGGAAGTCAGCATTCCCATCCTGATCTTTCTCTCGTAGGACTGCTTTCTACCTGGTTTCTTTGATGAGGTTAGGGATGATCACTTTGCTTTCTCCCTGAAGTCACAGCACTGGCAAAGTCCCATGTATGATGGTAGGCCCCCTTTTGACACTCTGGACAAATCAGATTATTCAAAGCGTTCGAGGTACTATCTCCAGTGAATAGGAAAGTTGGGTCTCAAATCAGGCATTCCAATCACTTGCTAGAGTATCTGCCTTACATCTTAGATACACCAGGGCATATTCTGGGACTGTGTTCTATTTATCTGATTTTGTATCTCTCCCTAGTAACATGTCTGGGATCTAGTGTGTAGTCATTCAACGTCTGTTGTAAAAGTAGGATGTATTATCTAAAACTTCCCTTTCTGAGAAGAAAGATGCTATCTAGATAGTTCTGTGGGAATTCTGATGTCTTACAAAGCTCAGGGAAGTCACATTTAAGGCATTTGGGGAAGCCAAGGCAGCAGCTGCTTGGGAATGCTCTATTTTCTTTTCAAGGTGAAAGCTTTAATGTAGGTAGGTTTGAAGGACACGCCTCACGAGTCAAGGATTCGCTGAAGGGAGGCTTTGTTTCTACATGGGTGTTGCTGCTGTTTACTTCCTGCTCTGTGCCCATCTTCTCTTTTTAGTTTCAGATGTCACTGAGGATGGCTAATTCCCTGTCAGGCCTTCATGGGGCGTGGAGTATCACCCAACCCAACTGCACCCCCATCACTATGCTATAGACCACACATCCTGTAATGAGACACATCCCCTCAATACCCTTCTTGAGGACTGCTGGATTTCTGATTCCCTATTTTGCATTCACACACAATGTAGCAAAGTTGCTCTCAAGAAAGCTTAAGAAAGACTGAAAGGCAGCTGATAGATAAAGGTTGATTAGCCTAGAGGAGAAGGTCTTTAATACCTAAGATCTAAGGCTGCAGGGCTTCCCTGGTGGCTCAGAAGTTAAAGCATCTGCCTGTAATGCGGGAGACCTGGCTTTGATCCCTGGGTCAGGAAGATCCCTTGGAGAAGGAAATGACAACCCACTCTAGTATTCTTGCCTGGAGGATCCCATGGACGGAGGAGCCTGGTGGGCTACAGTCCACGGGGTCACAAAGAGTTGGACACAACTGAGTGAGCGACTTAACTTAAAGCTGCAGTAAAGTAAGTCAATGTGGTAAGGATACATAGAACCCGGAGAAAGGCTGTCATTAAGAAAATTTAAAAACATTCACAAACATCTAAAAAATTAGCAGAGTAAAAAGAGAAGACTTGCATCATTTTCTATTCCAGAAGATAATCACTGTTAAAAAGAAGTCTGTTTTTTTTCCCCCCAAATATTGTATATTAACACAAAGAGTCGGACACGACTGAGTGACTTTACTTACTTACTTACTTAACACATATATATGGAATCTAGAAAGATGGTACTGGTGAACCCTTTTGCAGGGCAGCAGTAGAGATGCAGACATACAGAACAGACTTGTGGACACTTGGTGGGGGGGGAGGCGGGGGGCAGGGAAGAGAGGCGGGCACCAATGGAGTAATATGGAAACATAAACACTATGATATGTAAAATTATAGCCAGTAGGAATCTGCTGTATGACTCAGGGAACTCCAGCTGGCACTCTGTGACAACCTAGAGGGCTAGGATGGGGTGGGAGGTGGGAGGGAGGTTCAAGAAAGAGGGGGGCATATGTATACCTATGACTGATTCATACTGATGTATGGCAGAAACCAACAAAATATTATAAAGCAATTATCCTTCAATTAAAAATAAATTTTTTAAAAAAGGTTTTTTTTTAAAGGAAGATTTAATACTGGACCAATTATTTTTTAATGATTGCTTTCCTTTATCTTAAAAAGATAAGTGGACTAAAATGGACAAGAGGCTCCATATTGAACAACTGGATCAGTCTTTTCTATACTGAACAGGGCCTCTAAAGAGCAGGAAAGTCAACACCATTTACAAAGCTTTCTGGAGAGAACTGCTTATCATTCAAGAAGCTGCCTGTTAGAAGACACATAAAACCACAATTATAAATTGTATACATTGTCTATACTATTTCTTTACATTTTGTAGACCTTTGTAACAGTGATGTAGGCAAAGGTCAATATCTCCATTTTTTCCTTTTTGTCATATATCTTCTCTATTATTTAAAAAAACTTCTATCCATAGAAGATCTACATTTCCTGCTTCATATCACTTATTCTATATTTTATGTTCCTCTTCTATCTTTGCTCTTCTACTTGAAGAAAAGTCCACGATCTCTATCATGTTCAGGGAGATCATACTCTTTTTCATGGTGCATGTTTTCCATCCAGCTCTTTTCTATGAACTGTTTGCTGAGTCTCTTTGTACACTGTAAAACAAGCTATCATGTATATATATGTAACTCTAATCTTAGTCCTATTTTCCATGTTAGTTACATGCATTCTTTTGGTTTTCAGCATAGATTTCCAGCAAGTTTATATCAGACAAAAGTAGTAGTTTTCAGTCTCATAGATCAAACACACATTGAATAAAATGTCTCTTAATGTAACTGTATTAATTTTCCAAAACCATGAACAAAGTCACAACTCTGAAATAGCAGGATTAGTTGCTGGCCTCCCCGCAGCTGCTCTGTGCTGCAGACGCTTATGTCTAGTCCTGGTTTATATGCAAAGGGATCTATTTCCAAAATTCCTTAGCTACTCTGGAAAAAAAGAGCAAGCTGTTGTGAAATCTGTCACATGCCTTCCCATATTTTACAAGTAACCAAACAATTCACAGAAAACATACAGAAGGGCAGAAAAATCACTTCCTAGGGGCTAATTGATTATAGAACAAGAGAATGTGCTATTTACAGATTTGCCTGTTGAGCAGATGGCTGGGGAGGAAGCAAGAGAAGGTAAAGAAAGTAACTATAAATGTTGGAGGGGAGCATCTTAACATCTCTGAGAGATATTGCGTGTGAAAGTTTCTCCGGCCTAAGGCATTCATTGCTTTGCTTTTTGCCCCGCCTTAAGAGAAGTGTCTCCTCCTGGTAACAACTCTAATTATAGTGGACAATAAATGGTAATTTACAGTTGATCAAGGACCAAGAAGCCTCTCCGAGTCTTTATTAAAACAGTACAACCTCAGGAGGTGCGCTATTATTAAGGCAATTGCCTGCCACCATCAATGTGCACAGGTAACTTTTTAAGTCCTTTCACTAATATTTATTTTTATTACAGGAAAATTTCAAGGTACACACAAGTAGAAAGACTAGTATAACAAACCTTCTTGTATCCATCACCCAGTTCCAACAACTCTTTTTGCCAATCCTGTTTTACACATCTTTTTTTTTTTTCTTTTGGTAGGAAAACTTTAAAGCAAAGATGATAGCATTTTACTAGTAAATACTGAAATTTTTTACAATAATTTGACTGATGCAAAATGGACCTGAAGGACAAAACAAGGAACGGAGAAAAATCCTCCCGTGATGGAAGAGGTTGTCACAAAGGCTAGCTGTTTCAGCTCTATGGGGAGGTGAGAGCCCAACGTGAGATTCTCTGCAGACGGGTGCACGCGAGGGGCTTGAGGGAAATGCGGAAAGGAATGCGCAAACCCGCGGGTAGGTCAGTAACTCCTCCGAAGTGGTCCACTCAGGCATGCGCAATCCAGACCTCAGAGTTGCTAAGGCCCCCAAGGCAGAGAGAGGCGCAAGATACGGTAACAACCAATCAGAGGGCCCACGGGCTAATCAGTTAGCCAATCGAGACTCGAGATTGAATCGGAGCTTCAGCATTCTGCTCTCCCCACCAATATCCAATCAGGGAACTGGCTACTTTGGGCGGACTTTTCAAAACAGCGAAAACAAAACAAATCGGGGACCTTTAAAAGGTGCGATGCGTCTAGAACCTATCTCCTTCCGCCCCTCGCTCCTAACACTCCCTCTCTTTCCTCCTTGGGATCAATCGACGAATAAAGTCGGTGCCCAGATTCCATCTTGCGCCCTGGAACCGAGAGGGAGGATTGGTTCGGTAAAGCCACAGCGAGTCGAGGAAGCCACAAAGCTGACTGGAGACAGACGCTTAGGGGCGGGACTCTTTTTCCGAGTCTGCTGCGGCAGCGGCGGATCCCTCCGCGGGGAGTCACGTGCCCCACCCCCTCGGGGGCGTCGGAAACTCAAAACAAAAACAAGGGGTTTGCTTAGGCATCCGCAGCGGCGGCGGTGGAGCCCGCAGTCGGCCTGGCTAGAGGGGCCGGCGCAGCGCCCCAGCAGGAGGGTGGGCGCGCGGGCAGCAGGATGAAGCCGGGGCTGTGAGGCCACAAGCGCCGGTAGCAGGGGGTGGGAAGGGTCGGATGCCGGTCCGGGGGCACCGCTGAGGCGGCAGGTCTCTGACCTCGGAGACTGGTCCGGACGCCCCCGCCGCACCCAGTCCCCTCCGACCGTGACGCCGCGGGCCGGTGGAGGCGCGGCTCCAGCACGGTGAGTGGGCCCAGCCGGGATTGCAGAGTTTCTTTGTTCTTGGTCGGGGCTGCGGGGACTGATGTCAGAGCGGCCACCCCTCAGCCTGGGGAGCAGTTCCGGTCCTGCCCTCATCCCTAGGGCAGTGGGCACCCGGGGGCGGAGAGATGCTGATGGGATGCGTGCTGTGTCAAGGAAGCTGGAGGCAGTTCTTTGGTGCGCCCCCTCCCCCCCCCCATTTTGTCACAGGGGGCTCGTTGGGGTGGATTTTGGATTGACAGCTCCTCGTCTCCGCACAGTTGCGGAATCGGGCATGGACAGGTGTTGTCTAGGCACTGGACGGGCTGGATTCTCCGGCCCCGATCGGCTGAGCCGCGCCACCGCAGCGCTTTCTGGAACCGAGGTCTCCGGCACTCCGGCTTTCCGAGGAGGCGCAGTCGCTGCGCCTGGGGAAGGCTTGGGGGCTGGACTCCTGCGAGAGGGGCTCCGCGGGAGGGGCGGGGCTCGGGAGTCTCCTCCCTCCGGTTCTTTGTTCAGTCGTGAGACTTTCTTTCCCCATCCCCCCGCGTTGTGCGAAGCCCTTACTCCAGGGATTCGCTGCTCTCGGAGCCCCGGGTGCGTTCCACTGGGCAGAAGCCCCTGGCCCCACGACTTCAGGTGGGGCGGGCCGTTCGGACACCGCAGCCCCGGGTACAGTTTCCTGTTTGTGAAACGGCCGGGAGGCTGGGGCTGGCCGGCCTGACCCTGCGCTGGCCGGCGGACGTGCCCACGGCCCCTCCCCCTTGCACACCTCCCTGGCCGCGGGGGGGATTCCGCCGGGTTCTGCTGGACGTGACTGGTCCCCTCACCCGCTTCTCGCCGGGGTGTGTTGGTGCGCCCCTCGCTGGAGGTATTAACCCCTGCTCTTTTGTGCTCTCCCTCGCTCACCCTGCCACCCCCAGGATACACTGAACTGTGTGTGGTGTCTTTGCTGCAGATGAAGGATTTGGGGGCAGAGTACTTGGCCGGTCGCGAAGGTGTCCAGCTCTTTGGATTGTTGAACCTCTACCTAGAGCAGGAACAGAGATTCCAACCTCGAGAAAAAGGGCTGAGCTTGATCGAGGCTACCCCGGAGGTAAGTTCCCAGGAAAGATACCTTGCGGCAGCCGCTGACGGGGTTTGGGGAGGTGACTTTAAAAATACATATGTGTCTGTGTGACACACACACACACAGACACATATTTATTTTTTTATTTTAGTTGAGTCTGGATTAAAGGCTGCAAAGTTTAAGACCAAAATCGATCTTCCTAGAGTATTAAGATAAATCTTAATACCGCGTCATTGGTTTTGTTTCTTAGCAAGAACGGGAGCGATACTAACTCTAGGGAAGTGTGGCTTCAGAAGTGACACCCCGAGTCTGCAGCTTCTGAGTGGGAGAGTCCCTGGAAATTGAGCAGGTCATTTGTGGAAATACCCTCTGCCTATGCAATACTTCTGTATTGTAGGCTCCTAAGTGGTTTTTCTTTTTTTAATAAAAGGAAACAAGAAACCTATGTGTCTATTACAAGGGAATTGGATTATATTTGCTGTAACCCTCTGAAAGTGTGGCAGCATTTTGCTTTATATTGAGTTGCTGAATGTCTGATGTATATATGTTTTTTGTGTGATTTGCCCAATTATGTGATATATATTTTTTAAAATTGGTGATGTATACACATTTTCTGTCTGAAAAACTGCAGCACTTTCAGTGATAGCACTCTGCCCCCCATATTCTTGAAGATTAAGTGAAACAATTACCTTCTTTGAATCTGTGTGTATTACCCATTTTCATTCTAAGACAGGCATAAACTTGGCTCTTGGTTTTTATTGCAGACGGATAACACTTTGTGTCCAAGATTGAGAAATGCCAAAGTCGAAGATTTGAGGAGTTTAACCAACTTTTTTGGATCTTGCACTGAAACTTTTGTCTTGGCTGTCAATATTTTGGACAGATTCTTGGCTCTTATGAAGGTATTTAATCACATTTTGTAAACACAACTTCATTTTTCTAATACCTGGTGCCCAGCACAATACCTAGCATAAAGGATTCAGTAATTATTTGGTAAATGAATGTATTTGTTATTATACATAAGCATTTTTAATGATCAGAGTTGTGATCTTTAGTTCAGATTAAGAGACTACAAAAGCCAGTGTATTGTTGTGTCTTAAATTAGGTTTTGCTGTATCTCCTACCTACCTTCTCTTTGAAGATGTGACACAATGAAGACTCCTTTCTTTGGGGTGTTTTGTATCTACACAGCTCTCAAAATAAGGTTTTCATATTTTCATTTCCCAGTATGTTTCTGTTAAGCCTAGGTATTTTTAAACACCTGAAACGTGCAGTATAGCAGTATGTTAAAGGTGACCTAGTGCCTTCCCTATGAAAAACCTTTTCAAAGCAGGGAGCCACGGTCTTATTAACAGTTACTAGCGACTCATAAAATTTCACTTATTTGTGGAGTCTAAAATATGACACAAATGAACCTGTCTATGAAACAGAAACAGAACTAAGGACAAAGATAATAGACTGGGGGGTGCCAGAGGGGCGGGAGAGGGTTGGATTGGGAATTTGGAATTTGCAGATGCGAACTGGTATCTACAAAATGGATGAATGACAGGCCCCTGCTGTGTAGCACAGGGAACTCTATATCCTGTGATGAACCAGAATGGGAAATAATATGAAAAAGAAGGTATAGTCGTATATATGTGTGTGTATTGACGGAGTTACTTTGCTGAATAGCAGTAATATATATAACGTTGTAATTCAACTATACTTCACTTAAAAACAAATTTAAAAAAACATTGATCACTAACTGTTAGAAAAATGTTATTCTCTGCCAGTAGGATTCTTGTCAGCTGTTGGGTCAGTTTTCAGGGCACTGAAAAGAAAAGGGCAGCCATCTGTCCCTGGCAGTTTTTACATCTGCTCCACTCTGCACATCTGATGCAGTAGCTCTCTTGGGGCAAATTTGCATTGAGGCATAGGATGATTCTTAAATAGATAAGATAAAAAGATGAATATGTTACTTTTATATTCAAAGAAGTATATTTTTTTGGTGTTAGGCTTAATTTATTTCAGGGGAGATTGTACTATTATGAGTTTTGTAAGTTAGAAATACAGTGTATTTAGAAACCTAGCTTTTAAATTTGCATTAATTGTTTTTTTAGCTGCGTTTAAATTAAATGCTCAAAATGTTTTTTCTGTTTTTTAAAGGGAGGTTAAGACAGCTTAAAATGTAAAAACAGTTAAGTATAATTGTATGTAAGGGTAAATACAAGGAAGCAGTTTGATCATGTTCTATCTTAAGAGTAGGGGCTCATTACAGTATTTTAAGTGTCTGCTCTGCGAAGTTAAAGTGACAATTGTTGGAAGAAACCTTTTGTTCCTTGTTTTTCAGGTGAAACCTAAGCATTTGTCTTGCATTGGAGTCTGTTGTTTTTTGCTGGCTGCTAGAATAGTTGAAGAAGAATGCAATATTCCGTCTACTCATGACGTGATCCGGATTAGCCAATGTAAATGTACTGCTTCTGACATAAAACGGATGGAAAAAATAATTTCAGAAAAATTGCACTATGAATTCGAAGCTACTACTGCCTTAAACTTTTTGCACTTATACCATACTATCGTACTTTGTCATACTTCAGAAAGGTCAGTGGGATTAAAAATGAAAATTTTGTACTGTAGCTTTGCTGTAAGTAACAGTAAAGAATTAGAATGCCAGTGAATATTTTTATACCTTCCAGTTTAATAAACATTTTATTATTTCTTTTTCATTGTATAGGAAAGAAATACTGAGCCTTGATAAATTAGAAGCTCAGCTGAAAGCTTGCTGCTGCCGACTTACCTTTTCAAAACAAAAGTAAGTCAATTTCTTACTTATATATATCTCAGTTTCTATTTTGAATTTAAAAATATTTATTTTTCTTACTTTTTTTCTTGTAGCCATCCATACTAGCTTTGTGCCTTCTCAATTTGGAAGTAGAAACTTTGAAATCCATTGAATTGTTGGAAATTCTCCTGCTTGTTAAAAAACATTCCAAGGTAAATTAAATATCTTCAGAACTTGTTCTTTATAGCAGATTTCTTACTGGTATTTTATTTTTTCTATGGTGACTTAATCATTATTAACACTATATTGGGCTCTTAACTTTTTTTCATTTTTTCTTTGTATCTTGTGTTGATGTTCTTCTCCAAATGCAGCTTCAACTCAGACGGTATTAAGCTGGAGTGGAATCTGATCACTTCGCCTAGCCTCTTTCTGTAGTCAGACATCCCTTCCCTAGTCTTCTTGCCAGTTGGTAGTACAGTGGTCTGTGTTGTCCTGCACACGTTGTTCTAAAATGCATACTAAGAAGTCAACTCAGTAAATACACCAACAGCATCCCAGTACATCTGTAGGACTGAGACGTTGTCCCATAGTAGCATTACCAAAATAACATCAACTGTGTATTTGCTTTTAAACTCCTTTGTCAGGCCAGCCTAGTAAGTTTTTTCAATCATAGAGAGGTGTAAACCAAACAATCACAGTCCTTTTTCTTCAACTGGTAGTCTGGTTGGAGAAGTATGGAACTGAACACAAGGCAGGGTCTGTGTCTCTAAACAGAGGATGTGCTTGAAAGTTTGGTTAGCAGAGAAGCAGGCTAGACCATGAGAGGCATGATGACTGGGAGCCTGGCTGTACCAAAAAGAATCTTAGACACTGAAAGTTTGGGAATCAGTTCAGGGTAGGTTTATAGATAGAATGTCTAGGTGTTAGTCACAAGCAGGAATAAGGGCATCTAACTAGTTTTTAGAGGCCAAGCATGGAAATAAGGAGTCATGGATGACCAAGATGTGGGCCTAGTGGTGTAGAGAATATTGGCATCTTTGAGGGAAATTCAAAGAAGTTAATGTCAAAGAAGTATGATTTTAGGTACTTGGAGAAGGAAATGGCAATCCACTCCAGGACTATTGCTTGGAAAATCCCCTGGACAGAGGAGCCTGGTAGGCTACAGTCCATGGGGTCGCAAAGAGTCGGACATGACTGAGCAACTTCACTTTCTTTCATACCTGCCTGATAGGTAGGTGTCTAGCAGATTCTTGCCAGTCTAAATTATAGTTGGAGATTGAGATTAGGAATTTCTCATGAGGAATACTAGTTGAAACCTAAGAGTCCCTTGCTTAGGGGTTAGTTCAAACTCTGGGTTTTCGGTATTGGCAGTTTCCCTGTTAGGATCCAAGTGAAGGAATGTGGAGTACACAAGTACAAGCATTTAGGTGGGAAAGAGGTTTTCAAGAAGGGAGTGGTCAAGAGTATTGAATTTTGGTGAGAGGCCCAGTGTAATGAGAATTGAAGGAGCTTAGTTGGCATGTAGGAGGTGATGTCAGGAGAATGAGAGGTAGAAGCCAGGTTGCAAGGGGATTAAGATGTGGCTGGATTTGGTGGAAATGGAAGCCAAGATGATACAAAATCCTCAACTGTTTGTGGTCAGGTACATGCAGCGTGAAGCATTTTAACAGCTGACTTCCAGCTATTGTTTTAGTGACAAATTTATTAATTTGGATCTAAACCTTTTATAGTATTGTTATTTGGAAACAATCTTCAGTGAAAATTGATTCCTTGAAATAAATTGGGGCACTCCCCAGTGGTGGAGGAACTGTGCCCATCTGGGGAAATTCCTCTTCTCTTCTATTTCCAACTTCTTCTTTCACATATATCTGGTGTTTTAATATAAATGCATATTTTAGCAGTCCAATTAAAGCTATGTTACAGAAACCTAAATTCTGTTAAATTCCTTTGCAGTGTGACTGTCAAAGAATATACTTGATAATTGGTGTATTAACAGACCTGTTGTTTATAGGCAGTGTGTTTTCTTAAAATAGGCAGAATCCTCTGGAAGTATTTTATATCTGTGGTACTCTCGCCTGAAGCAGTGGTTACCAAATTTTGACTGCATATAAGAATCATCTGAGGAGCTTTAAAAAAAATCTTGGATGACTGGCCCCCCCCATACCAATTAAGTAAAAGTATTGGGGGTGGGAGCCAGGCACAGAATTTTTTAAGAATCACGGAGTAAATCCAAGGTATAGCAAGGTTTGGGAACCACTGTCATAACCTCTTTAGTTAAATTCTTTTTTTTTTTCAGGTGAATGACTCCGAATTTGTTTACTGGAGGGAGTTAGTTTCTAAATGCCTAGCCGAATATTCTTCTCCTGAATGTTGCAAACCAGATCTTAAGAAGCTGGTTTGGATCGTTTCAAGGCGCACAGCCCAGAACCTCCACAACAGCTATTACAGTGTTCCTGAGCTGCCAACAATACCAGAGGGGGGGTGTTTTGATGAAAGTGAGAGGTAAGCAGGTTCCTTGACTAATTAGACTTCCCCAGACTAAGACTGATTTTTGTATATCAGAGCCCGCACCTCTAATGGCATCATTTCTTTGGGTGAGAAAATTAACCAGAAGTAGTTTTTATAGGTAATAGGTATGAAGTGTACCCCCCCCCCAACTTTATTAAAAAACAACAGAAACCAGCATCCTATACATCATTACCCCCCAGGGCTTATAACTGAAAGCGTGTACCTTTTGGCCACCGTCACCTACCACCCTCTCCCCTCACCCCCGGCAACCACCCATCTGTTCTCTGCATCTGTGAGCTCTGTTTTTTGTTTTTAGATTCTACATATAGGTGACATCATGTTGTATTTGTTGTTCTCTGACTTACTTCATTCCTCCCTTATTAAAAACTGGTTGTTTCCCATCTCCCTTGCTCTTTGAAATTCAGTTTAGTTAGAAAACAAGCAAATAGCTTTCTGAGCTTTTTAACATTAGTATGAATTCCTAAAATGGTACTGTGGGAAGAGGCTGTGGGTTAAATGACTGGAAACTAAAGGGAACTGCCATCACTGATGCAGCCGAGTTCTGAGGATATTTTTAGTTTTGCAGATGCCTGTGTCTTGTTCAGAATTTATTTTTGTTAGTAAGTGAACTTAATTTTATTAAATTTGACCGTTTTATGCTGTAGGGAGAAAAGACCAGAAGTACCATTTTAATAGCTTGTTGGTCTCCTGGTTTGATATTTGAGATCACTGATGCAATTATTGATGTGAGAAAGACATGTGATAGGACTTTGTCATTAGTCTGTGTTTATTGGATTTAAGGGCTTCCCTGGTGGCTCAAATGGTAGAGAATCTGCCTGTAGTAAAGGAGACCTGGGTTTGATCCCTGGGTTGGGAAGATCCCCTGAAGAAGGGAATGGCTACCCACTCCAGTATTCTTGCCTGGAGAATTCCTTGGACAGAGGAGCCTGGCAGGCTACAATCCATGGGGTCGCAAAGAGTCAGACACAACTGAGCCACTTAATACTTTCACTTCACTTTTCATTGGATTTAAAATACTTAAAATACTTTAGAATTCTAGTTAGTATTACTTGGTACAAGAATATTAGTTTGGCAAGAGGTAATTAGCTTAAACCCCTTAAGCCAATCTGTATTTTCTAAGGAGATTACAATAGACTTCCCTTTAGAAAGCCCTTCTAAGTTAAATTTTGTCTCTGTAGAGCTTAAATTTTGAATGTAAATATCCAGAGACTAGAACTACTTGTTCAGCAGTCTAATTTTGCCTGTGTGACATCTGAGTGCGTTTTAAATAATGGGATCCTCTTCTCTGTTTTTCCTTTCAGCGAGGACTCTTGTGAAGACATGAGTTGTGGAGAAGAGAGCCTCAGCAGCTCCCCTCACAGGAATCAAGAGTGCACGTTCTTCTTCAGCTTCAAAGTGGCACAGACACTGTGCTTTCCGTCTTAGAAATTTCATTGTCCTGGGCCCGAGTTTTAAGTGTGTGTACAGGTTTCAAAGCAATAAATGGAGTAGGTAGCTTCCTGGTCCACCCCCATCCAGGCAGGAATTGCATTGACTCTGGAATACCTATCTTCTGTTTATTATTCAGATCAGATCTGGCCTATTTCATATTTAATCCTAAGCCATCAAATGGGTTAGTGCCTCTTAAACAATTAACAATACTTTAGACATTGGCACTTTATTTTTCTCATTGATCTTTAGCTACTTGGGGGAGGAGGGAAGGTGCTGATACCTTCAATTTACTACTTTTCAAGGTGATTTTTAAAAGATGAGTAGTGTAGCGTCCACTTTTTATAAAGCTTTCAGGTGTCTTTATGGAAACAGATTGGGAGTGTGAAAGCGCTGCCTTAGCAGGTGCGATGGCTGATCCTTTAATGGTTTATCTTAGGTCTCTCCCTCCCCCCCATTCTCAGAGCAGAGAATATACTCTTAATTGTCAAACACCTTTTCGGTTGTTTTTGTCTTTTAAATGATCAGTGTACTTTCCGATGCAGACTTTAGAAATTTAGTAGGAGTTAGAATATTGACATTTCTGTGATTTTAGTGTGTAGTATCTTCATTTCTTTGAGGTTTCTGCCAAAGCAGAATAAGCAGCAGACTAGAGTAGTTGGATAGTTGCATTCTTAATGCTTAAGTATTGTCAGACTGTAGCATTATTTTAATGTTTCTAAAGCACTCCATAATCTGCTTGTTTTGCATGTACTTGTATGAACGCAGTGCAGCAGGTTGAACAGGACTAGGTAACTATGGAATGGATAAATGTGGATCTAGTAGGACATTTTATCTCATTTTCTTCTATTAGAGAAGTCTGCATGATTATGTTTTATTTCCTTTGTAATTCACATTTCAAAACCAATGGTATCGTATATGGGTGCCAAGAATATGAACTGTAAAAAAGAAACCTAAGTGTGTGTAGTACTATAGTTTTAAGCATATTTGTGTGGTGGTACAGCCATAAGAAAAGGGATTTATAAACTCTGTACACATGAGATTTTGTACAGAGAACTTTTTTAAACTTTATAAACTGTATATGAAAGTGTAAATCTTTAAAAATGTACATAAAATACTGTATTTTTTTACCGTGTGTGATAGTCTAGTCATTGCATGTAAATATAATTTATTGTGTACCTGTATTATAACTCATATAGTGATGACTTACTTTTTTTACTGGTAAGTCAACATCCATTGGATGTCTTTTGAAGTGAATCTTTTTGAAGTAATAGATTACAACTCAAAATAAAAATATTAACAAATGCTACCCCTTGTTTGCAGTCACATTTTAATTTTTATCTCTGGTGAAAAAGTGCTTGCTGTATTTCAGTGAGGAGGCTTGAGGTAAGCCTGGAGTGCCTACAGGAGGAGTCCTTTCCCTTGGTTACTACAAGTCCCTCAAGTAGTGTTTCCTCTCTGCAGTTTGGCCCTGAGCCTTGGAGATTCTGAAAGTGAATCTGTGGAGAGTTGACCTCTTTGGGGTGAACTCGTATTAAATGAAAGAGTGACACATTAGCCTGAATGCCTATTAGTTTATAGTGAAAGCCAACAGATGTCAAGTAGACCAGAATGCCCAGGTTGGCGAGTTAGTACAGTCTGTCTGCAGACAAGCCAGATTGTCTTCAGAAGGTCACTTGGTGAATATGCCCACTAGGGGTGTCAACTCTGATTGGACCGATGCAGCTTCTGGCTCTTCTGATCTCTTTTTCCAAGCTTTAGGCTTGATAAGCAAGTAGTAGGTTTTTGTTTTTGTTTTCTTGCATGGGATCTCCAGCTAGTTTGGTATGTAGACTTGTTTTCTTTAGTTAGAAAATGAGATCTACTGAATATGGTTGTCTTGTAATAACCTCTTCTCCTCTGGAGACGGGAATGGTTTCCTACCCTTCCAGTGGAGAATCTCTGTAACCCTCAACCTCTTACCAAGAAATTTTGGCAAGTAGCAGACAATATATTCTACTTTAAGCTTTTTTAAAGTCCTTATTGAGTTACAATGCTGCTCCTGTGCGATGTTTTGGTTTTTTGACCCCTTGTTTCCTCTTGCCTCCTGCCTCCTGCATTGGAGGCCACTCTTTATTTATACGGTGTATCTACTGTTTCCACTTTTCTTCCTCTAGTTTGGTTCAGACCTGTACTCTTTATCAGCAGGAATACTACCATACTTATTGATCTCTCAGACTCAAGGCTTACTTCTGATTCCCTCGCTGCCTAGATATCCTTTTTAAGCATGTAAATCTTATGCAAATATGCAAATTTGCCCTGAAAAACTACCTCTCAATTAGGGTAAAGTCCATGTTGTGACATACAAGTCTCTTCCTAATCAGAACATTGCATCTCTCTCTGGTCTTTTTTTGTTTTTCCTTGCCATTTCCTAGAGCTACAAAATATGTATTAAAAAGAAGTAACTGGCAGCTGTGTGGGAGATGGAGTGGAGCAGGAAGAGGCCACTCAGGAGTCCTGCAGAAATCCAAGAAGTGATGAAGGTGATGGGATGAAGAATCAAGGTGGGACTTGAGAGGCACTGTCCTTTGTAAGCATTATCAAGTATACTCACAGACAAGGTCAAGAGCATGATTAAGCCCTTCTTGGGCCATTCACAAGGTGGCTTCCCATAATAGGAATAAAATTGAAAATCAAGTCTCCTGCCCCATTCACAGTGGAGGTGAGGAAAAGGCTGCCATTTTGGTCTCTTCCTTGCCCCTTGACTGGGCAAGAGATTTAGCCTTTCAGGTTTCGATTCTATTATTTCCCAGGATGTGGTGCACATACTTCACTGCTTCCGTCAGTGAACTGTGCTGAACCGTGGCTCTCCCTGATCCTGTGGTTGCCACCCATCTGACCCTTGGGAAGCGAGGTCAAGTTAATATTCAGGTTAAATAAAGAGGCGGAGAAGGCAATGGCACCCCACTCCAGTACTCTTGCCTGGAAAATCCCATGGACAGAGGAGCCTGGTAGGCTGCAGTCCATGGGGTCGCGAAGAGTCAACCGATACGACTGATAAAGAGTCGCGAGAGATACGACTGAACAATTTCACTTTCGCTTTTCACTTTCATGCATTGGAGAAGGAAATGGCAACCCACTCCAGTGTTCTTGCCTGGAGAATCCCAGGGAGGGGGGAGCCTAGTGGGCTGCCTTCTATGGGGTCGCACAGAGTTGGACATGACTGAAGTGACTTAGCAGTAGAGTAAGTACAGAGGCATTGGTTCCAGAATACTTCTCACAACAATTTTAACCATTTTCTTGGTCTAGGATCTGCCATTTTCCTTCAATTTCTTTCACTGGGCTTCCCCAGTAAAGAATCTGCCTGCAATGCAAGAGACCCAGGTTCAATCCTTGGGTTGGGAAGATCCCCTGGAGGAGGGCATGGCAACCCACTGCAATATTCTTGCTTGGAGAATCCCATGGACAGAGGAGCTTGGCGGGCTATAGTTGATAGGGTTGCAAAGAGTTGGACATGATGGACTTGATTGACCATGTACATACACACTGGATTCTAAATAATATGATGTTTTCCCCTGCCTCCCACTTTCCCTTGCATGCATACCAAGTGTCAGTTTATTTAAGCAACCTACTTATCAGATTATTATATAGCCAAACTGTGTTTTGCATTTGTCCCTTTTGAACTGAGTTTTTCTAATTTGTACCAGAAACAGTCCACAGATTTAATGGCTTTGTGATTAGCAAATTGGATGTGGGGTAGGTAGCTTCCCAATAGCCAATGAGTCCATTCATCCCTGTGCAGACATGGTTCTCTTCACATCAATGCTGGAGTCCATTCCCCTTGAACTTCAGCCAGCCTTGTGCCTAGCTTTGCCTTTACTAATGTGCAGTAGAAGTTCAATGCATGTGCAAGCCTAGGCTTCAAGAGTTTCCTTTTATCTCTCTTGGAAGCCAGCCACCAAGCTGCAAAGAAGCAGGTTGGGTTACTGAATGTCAGAGCTCATGCAGAGAGAGGCTCTTGGTGATGAGAGGCCATCTTGGAATGTTTCAGCTCAGCAGCTTGTGTGAACATCTTCAGCTAAGTCACAGGAAGTGGAAGAACCACCCAGCTGATCTGAATTAACCCACAGACTCATTATTTTAGGCCACTAGGTTTTGTGGTGGTTTCTCACACAGCAGTAGGTAACCACGGCAGGTTGCTTGTTATTTAGAGTCCAACGGTGGTTATCTCTGAGTGGTAAGATTACAGATGACTTTTTTTCCCTTACGTATGCTTATGTGTAGTCATGTATGGAAGTGAAAGTTAGACCATGAAGAAAAGTAAGTGCTGAAAAACTGATGCTTTTGAACTGTGATATTGGAGAAGACTCTTGAGAGTCCCTTGGACTGCAAGGAGATCAAACCAGCCAATCCTAAAGGAAATCAGTCCTGAATATTCATTGGAAGGACTGATGCTAAAGCTGAAACTCCAATACTTCGGCCGCTTGATGTGAAAAACTGACTCATTGGAAAAGACCCTGATGCTGGGAAGGATTGAAGGCAGGAAGAGAAAGGGACGACAGTGGATGAGATGGTTGGATGGCATCACTGACTCAATGGACAAGAGTTTGAGCAAGCTCTGGGAGTTGGTGATGGACAGGGAAGCCTAGTGTGCTGCAGTCTATGGGGTCGCAAAAAGTCAGACACAACTGAGCAACTGAACTGAACTGAACTGATGCTTATGTGTGGTGTCTATTTTTTTTCCTTCAAATTTGAGTTTTTAGTGTATTGACAGAATAAACAATGAACTCTAAGAAACACACACTGATTATACTCTTTCTTTGACTAAAATCTTTGTTGGTTTCCCATTGCTCTTGAGCATCAAGTGCAGATTCCTTAGCACAGCTTCTGAGACCCTACTTGATTTGGTCTCTTCTCAGCCTCATCTCTTATGGCATCCATATCCACACACAGTTCAGCCTGGTTGTGTTTCAGTTCCTCTCATTCACTGTGCTTTCACTCCCTCTTGTGACTTCTTGCACATTCCTTCATCTGTCTGGAATACCTTTCCTGTCTTCCTCATCTGGAAAACTCCTGCTTATCACCTTAGGAGTTGCTTTGTTCTCTCATTCACCACCAGCTATATGAACGCCTTTCACGTGTCAGGCACCACATTAAGGGCTTGGTATTACAAAATCAAACACAATGTGCAAAGTCCCTGCCCTCATGTAACTTACTTTCTAGTCCAGAACCAAATAATAAACAGTGAATAATACTTTAGAAGGATCTGATGATGTGTTTTCTTCCAGAAATCTTTCTGGAACTTACTTCCCTCTCCTTGCCAGTGCAACATATCTCTATAAAACTCTCTATTTTCCTTATCCTAGTGGTTAATATCTTATTTGTCTGCTTATCTTACCTGTCTGACCTGGGAAGGCAGGGAATGTTTGTCTTTCTTGTCATTGTTGAAGCTCCAGCACCCAGTATGGTCCTATCAGGGCCAAATCCCTCCTACTGTTGCTGTTACTGGTAAAAAATAATTTCACTGTTTAGTTAATATGTTCTAGGCACCTTAGGTGAATTATATAGTCCTTCCCACGATGCTACTAGACAAGTACTGTTTTAGTACCACTTTTTAATATGAAGAAACTAACAATTAAAGAAGTACTTTGACACAGGTATGATGAGTAACAGGGCTGTAATTCAAACCACGTCTGTCTGCCAAACTGTGTGCTAAACTACTACCTCTGTGTTGATGGTACTCATTAAACAGTTCTAGAATGAAAGAAATAATAAAAAATGAAAGTTCTTATAAAGGAAATCCTATTCATAATACCAGTAAAGTAAACCACAGTCTTCTCCTGTTGTTCAATTTTTAAGTGCTCTCACCCATATGAAGGAAAAGTGGCTAAAAACTTAGAATTAAAATGTCTTTAATCACCCTGTAGTTAAAATGTCTTTAATCATACAAGGTGATGTAAAGTTCAAGGCTGTATAGTGGCAGAAAAAAGGAAGTCTCATCAAAATTTGGAAACTTACTTGAACTCGGGTTCGTGGGCCCTTCCCGATCCGTGTGCATCAAGTTCCTCTTACACTTAGGTTATACTTTCTCATGATCTTGCATTCCAGGGCCCATAGTCGTTCAGTGTTAAGGGGGGGTGGAACTTTGTAACAGTAGAGGACTGTCTTGTTAAAGGTTTGCTTGCCCTGTGTCTGTTTTACCATTTTCCAACTTTCCAAAGTAGCAGTCACCTGCTACTTTCTACTGTTCTGGGATTTTTTTTCCCAATAATTACTTCATGTGTCTGGTTTATCCTTTTGCCCAAATCCAAGCTTCTCGTAAACCTTTATATCCTTCAAGGTGTCTAGTATAATGCTGGGCAAGGGCGTGTATCAACGTTTTTCTACATGTACCACACCTGCCAGTGTCTTTTCCATTCCTGATCATAGCAATCCATAGTTGACAAAGGCAAGAGTGAAGTCACATTCTCCCTGGTTAGGATTTCACATCATTATTAGGGAGTGTGGGGGGCTACTTCCACTGCCATCATTAAGTATACCTCAGTCAAGAGTAAGCAGTGCTGAACAGGACACGGGCTCCCAGCGGACTATCAGGGTTTGATCCTTGTTTGACCACTCACTGTCTGAGCTGATTGAGTGTTAGCTAAATTGTTTGCGCCTCAGTTTCTCCATCTGGATAAATGGGTTGATGATGAATGGACAGACACAGAAATGTACTGGGTCTCCTGCATTGCAGGCAGTTTGTTTACTATCTGAGTCACCAGAGAAGCCCCTATTAAAGTGTTTGTGCCTGCTTTTTCAGCTGGATAAAGGGGTTGATAATGGATGGACAGACACAAAAATGTACTGCCTTGATGCCCTAGCTGCTGCGAGGGCTTTTGGCACGCAGCCTTCAACTGATGGCCCCTATGAGACTACTAACCCAGAGAGCAACCTTACCCATAGTCATACCCTCCCAGGAGGACCTGCATCTGATGACCGATTGAGGTGGGAGGACCGATTGAGGTGAGAAGACCTATTGAGTTGGCCAAAAAGTTTGTTTGGGTTTTTCTGCAGAATGTTATAGGAAAATCCAAATGAACTTTTTGGCTAATCCAATATAAAAATTTGGTTACCTTGGTTCAACACAGGACAACTCAGCTGGATCATTCTGGTCCCAGAGCTGCACATGGGGTAGCTAGGCTGCTATTGGGCCGCTGGTTTGGTGCTGATGCTAAGTCGCTTCAGTCGTGTCTGACTCTGCAACCGTATGGACTGTAGCCCACCAGGCTCCTCTGTCCATAGGATTCTTCAGGCAAGAATTCTGGAGTGGGATGCCATGCTCTCTGCCAGGGATTTTCCCAACTCAGGGATTGAACCTGGGTCCCTGCCACTGCAGGCAGACTCTTTACTGTTTGAGCCACTGTGTTGCTGCTCAATTGCTTCCACTCAAGCTTGTTTCTTCCTTCCCTTCTCTGCCATAGGTGCTGATCACAGCACTGTTTCCTAAAGAATATCCTGCACCTTAAATGTTCTCTCAGAGTCTGCTTCCCAGATATCACTGCCTACAGTATTGCCTTGTGGGGTTCCTGTGTGGGTTGAATGACATGATGATACATGTTAAAAATTTTGGAACAGTGCCTGATACGTACCTATGTAAACACTGGTTATAAAAATGATTACCCCACTACTGTCTCTATCCTCTTATTTCCCTGCTGAGATAAGACTCAATTGTTTATCCAACTATTATTGAGCTACTATGATGTGCTAAGTTTGGTTCTAAGCACTGAGGATGCAACAGAGAATCAAACCACAGTCCGTACCATCGAGAAGCTCAGCCTCTAAAGGGAGAAGCAGATATCAGTTACCAGGCAATGTGAGAAATACCGTCATTGAAATATGTACAAGGCATGGGGTTAGTATGCTGGCGTCACCTCTGCATGGGTTCTCTAGTCTTCTGGTTGGAACTAAAAGATCATTTGGCATGATTTCAGTCATTCTAGGGAGGCCCTGATAATCCATCCTCTTTTCAGTGCCCCTCACATCCCTGTTTTCTTCTAGCTCATTCTGTCATTTCTACCTTTAGAAAGTCTTTCCTTTAGCTAAAGATTTTGAGTGGTTAAAATGCAAGTATCTCCAATAGGGTTTTCATCTTAATGGGATTCTGAAACTATGGTGTGAGTCAGGATTTGAGCACCTATTTGCTGTGAGTATAGTTTTGGACAAGCCACATGTGATTATTTTGGGACCCCAGGAAGTAGATACTGAGATGAAGTCAGAAGTGCAGAGGAAAAGACTTAAACAGACATTTCTCCAAAGAAGACATTCAGATGGCTAACAAACATATGCAAAGGCGCTCAATATCGCTCATTATAGAGAAATGCAAATCAAAAGTACAATGAGATATCACCTCACATGGGTCAGAATGGCCATCATCAAAAAGCCTACAAACAATAAATGCTGGAGAGGGTGCGGAGAAAAGGGAACCCTCTTGCACTGTTGGTGGGAATGTAAATTGATACAGCCACTATGCAAGACGGTATGGAGAGTCCTTAAAACACTAGGAATAAAACCAGCAATATGACCCAGCAATCTCACTCCTATGCATATACCTTGAGGAAACCAAAATCGAAAAAGACATGTGTATCCCATTGTTCACTGCAGCACTATTTGCAATAGCTAACACATGGAAACACCTAGATGTCCATCGACAGATGAATGGATAAAGAATATTACTCAGCCATAAAAAGGAACGCATCTGAGTCACTTCTGATGAGGTGGATGAACCTAGAACCTATTATACAGAGTGAAGTGAGTCAGAAAGAAAAAGATAAATATCATATTCTAACACATATATATGGAATCTAGAAGGATGGTACTGAAAAATTTATTTGCAGGGCAGCAATGGAGAAACACATAGAGAATAGACTTATGGACATGGGGAGAGGGGAGGAGAGGGTAAGATGTATGGAAAGAGTAACAGAAATTTACATTACTATACATAAAATAGATAGCCAATGGGAATTTGCTGTATGGCTCAGGAAATTCAAACAGGGGCTCTGTATCAACCTAGAAGAGTGGGATGGGGCGGGAGATGGGAGGGACGTTCAAGAGGGAAGGGATATATGTATACCTATGGCTGATTCATGTTGAGGTTTGACAGAAAACAACCAAATTCTGTAAAGCAATTATCCTTCAATAAAAAAGAAAAAGAAAAAAAGTGCAATAAATACATTGGGGGATGTGAATGAGAAATGGGGAGGAAGAAGGGTTGGGCAGAGAGAGCCTAGAACTGGCAAATCTGACAAGACTTAGCCAACCTGGGCCTTGGGAACACAGGTTGCCCATTAGAAGAGCCCCATGTTGGGTAGGAATGGCCGGAGGACCCTGGTAGGCGCAGTCCACGGGGTCGCACAGAGTTGGACACGACTAAAGCCACTTAGCAGCAGCAGCAGCAGCACCCTCAGCGCTCAGTCACTGACAGGATTATTCAAGAAGAGTGTGGCTTCCACTCAAATGCTGAGGGGCTTCCTGAAAGGGCTGCAGCTGGAGGCTGTCCTTGCTATGGAAAATGTGATTCTTTCTAGAAGGGAGATCTGTGGGGTGCATCTCCAAGGCCCTCAGCACATAACTTCTCTGAGAACTAGTTTTTTAATCTGCAAAGAAGAGACACTCAACTGCAAGAACTCTTGGCAAGAACACTCCATTCAAATCCCACACTAAGAGACTTGGCCAAAGTTTAGCTGGCTTCTCGCAGTCCGAGGCCACATTCCTGGGACAACCCTGCTGCCTTTTGAGTTCCTCTGAGGAAGATCCCTGGAGAAGGAAATGGAAACCCTCTCCAGCATTCTTGCCTGGAGAATCCCATGGATGAAGAGCCTGGTGGGCTACAACTCCATAGGGTCACAGAGAGTTGCACACGACTGAAGCGATGTAGCATCCCTGCATGCTGGAAAGAAAGCTCAGGGCTGTCAACAGAACCTTCTTTTTGTTCTAGCTGACACCTGACCTCCCTATCCTTCTTTTTATTAAAAAGGTTTAGAATTGTGAATCCTATTTCTGTCGGTTTGAGACGTGTAGCTCCCACAGCTCAGGAGGGTCTTTCTAAAGGATCCGAAAGCCGTTACACTGACGCATAGCCATCAGGAAGGACTAGGCCCCTGTCCCCCAGTCTCTGTTGGAGTGGAGGGGTAGAATCCTAACTTCCATAGTGGCCAGATAGACACCTTGCCCAAATCCAAACTCACCAACACTTTGAATTTTCTCATTGAGCCTCCACTCACTTCCTCTCCCTTCATCTTCTCTCTCCCTTTAAAACCTCCCATCGTCCAGCTTTGGTTATCATCAACAATACTAAGACTTGACTTTCCTACCTCCCAGGGCTGTGAGAACTGAAGAAGTTAATGGAGGAGGAAAAAAGCATTTGCAAACTGCAAAGCTCTTTACAAGTGCAAGTTGCCAGTTTGAAGGCATTGAATGTATTTTCCTGAGAGGTTTTGAAAAATTCATCAAAATATTTTTTCTGTTTGTATATCTCTTCCCTAAAAATGTAAACCGCATGCAGATGTAAACGATATAGAGAAAGTGGATAATGCCTACAATGCTACACCTCAGAGATACTGCTGTCAACAGAATGGCATTTATAATTTCATGTATTTTAGGCAAGGATAAATACATAACCTTTTTTTTCCCCCATAGGTGGGCTCCTACTCTATATACTCTTCTACAACCCACTTGACTCATTTAACAATATATTGAGGCATATACCAGTATCAATTAATAAGGATCTACTTATTTTTAATGACTATGGAGTGTTTCATTTTATGCTCATGTGGTAATTTGCTTAAAGTCCTCTTCTAGTGAATAATTACATTGTTTCCAAGTTTTCAGTGGTTTTAAAAAATATTTATTTGTGGCATGCAGGAGCTTTCATTTTGGTATGTGAACTCTTAGTTGGGGCTTGTGGGAGCTAGTTCACTGACTAGGGATCAAACCAGGGCCCCCTGCATTGGGAACATGGACTCTTAGCCACTGGACCACCAGGAAAGTCCCGTGTTTATTATTTTTAATTAAAGCAGCAATAAACTTTCTTGAACATACATTTCTGCTTACCCATCTAGTCATTTCTTTGGGATACCTTTCTAGAAGTGAAATTCCTGGGTCTATTCCAAAGGAATACATATTTATATATTGTTGACCTACTCTCCTGAAAAGTTCTATGGGTTTCCACTTCCACTCATAATGCTCACGAGTGACAGTTTCTTTACTTTCGCTCTGGAGGATTTTGATGAGGGTGGGGGTAGGATTAACTTAGAAAAAGTGAATGGGATCACTAGATTCCTAAAGAATCCAGAGAAGGTGTCACTAAAATGGATAGCAGGGGCAGAGAGACCAAAATTTGGGCTCAGTAGGAAGCCTGCTGCCTGCCTTCCACTGGGTCCAGGTCCCAGCTTGCCATCCATTGGGCATCACGCTTGCTAAGCCACTAGAACACTGAAGGTCTTTCCATAGCATATGGCAGAGAAGCAGCTGCAGCTGCTCCCCCTGAGCCTGGGCAGGCAAAAACCTCCCCTGTGCAGTGCTGGAGAAAGCCCTGCCTGAAGCTACACTCACCTGGCCCAAGCTCTCATCCCATCTTGTACATTAAAGAGGAGCAAGGTTGACGTGTCCCACAGAGGAAAGACGATCAAAGGCTAGACATGCTGCCAAGTCTCAGAAGGGGTGCTGTGCCTGAACTTGGGGCCTGTCTCCAGCATCAGACATTAATCTTGGTTGCTCCGGGGAAGACGTTCATGCTTTTTTCTTTGGGGTGGAACAACTGGGCAGGGAAGGAGGTGAGGGATAACAGGCAGTCCCATTTTACCTGGCTCCATGCCTCTGTTGTACAGGTTGCCAGGGTTCTTCCCTTTCCTTTTTTTCTGTTTTCCCTTCTTTTTTTTTAATGGAAGAGAAGGAAAGAATGGCTTCATTTCTTTGTCAGGCAAAGAGGGGAACATAGTATTGGGCTTCACTGGTGGCTCAGATGGTAAAGAATCTGCTCGCAATGCAAGAGACTTGGGTTTGACTTCTGGGTTGGGAAGATCCCCTAGAGAAGGGAACGGCTACCCACTCCAGTACCCTTGCCTGGAGAATCCCATGGACAGAGGAGCCTGGTGGTCTACAGCCTATGGGGTCCCAAAGAGTTGGACACAACTGAGCGAATGAATGCATAACTTTCATGGGGAAAAAACCCCCACAACTCTAAAAGTTATCCATTATGAGTCCTTTCTCATGCCACAGATGTCTTCATGACATATGTTACCTGCCAGCTATTGTCAGAAGGGTTTGTATTGTCCACATAGCATCAGAGAGCTAGCCTCTTTTCCCACTGCATCTTACACCAAGCAGCTTTAGAACATCATAGTGCAGCTGCCTAACAGCTGTCAACCGGACTTAGGGCAGGAGCCCTGTCTGAGACTCCATACGTGGTTCTTTTTTTCTTTTAAAGAATAGGGTGGAGATTTCCCATGCCAGTTATTAAGGTTTACTACAGAGCTGTAGTATTTGTAAAAAGTATTTCACTTATTCATTTATTTAATTTTTGGTTGCACTGGATTTTCGTTGCTGCATGGGCTTTCTCTAGCTGCAGAGAGTTGGGGCTACTCTCTGGTTCCAGTGTGTGGGCTTCTTATTCCAGTGCCTTCTTTTGCCGTGGAGCCTAGGCTCTGGGTGCATGGACTTCAGCAGCTGTGTCACGTGGGCCTTGTTGCTCCATGGCACGTGGAATCTTTCCAGACCAGGGATCAAACCCAAGTCCTCTGCATTGGCAAGTGGATTCCTATTCACTATACCACCAGGAACGACCTGACATAGTTCTTTAATGCAGTTTCCAGGACTCTTGAGATCCAGGAACAGTCAGGCTTGCTCAAGCAAGAAGTGAAAGGATCCTATGAAAAGCACTTCTCCTTTGTCTGGGAGCAGAGAGGACTGACTGTGTGTCTGCTTACCCCCAGGATGGCCTCAGCAGGTTTTTACAACTACTTTCCTTTCCTTTCTTGATGCTATTAGAAGAAGATGGCACAAAGGGAAGGTGGCACTAATTATCTGTTTCTTCAGATCATTAGTACCCATAAATCCTGGTTTCTTTAAATCGACAAGATTGCCAACTCTTGGAGGGTGACTAGCAAACCATAGTCAAACCCGCACAATTATACTATTTGTTATTTTATCAACTGTAAAAGCTAGACACGGCCCCAAATGCTAAAGAGGGAAGCTGGCTGGACTTCATAGCAGAGCTCATGGTGACAACACTTTCATGGGGTTACCAGAGTTCAAGGTCAGTACCTCACCGCTGCAGGCCCAGGGCTAGAGTCTAAAACACGGAGTAGGACAGCCTTTAGTGAAAGGAAGTGGGGGTACCAACTAATTAATTAGTCTCAGATGGTTTCCCTTGGATCTAGGATGTTAATGCCTGCCATCCAAAGCATGCCTTTTCCGCTAGCAGGTATGCAGGAAACTGACTATGATCAGAAAGTCCATGCTTGGAGAGCATGATTTGAGAACAAACACTGGGGAGGTTCTGAGCATCAGTCTCATCCAGGGCTGATGAAATATGGTCCATTGGCCTGTCCCTAAGCAGCCCTCTCCAGTTAACCTGATGGGATTTAGTTGTTTTTGTCTTAGGTTTGTTTCTACTTATCCCCTTTAGTCATTGATTTTTATTGCTACTCTAGAGAGCTAATATCATCCGTTACATTCTGATCTGACTATATTACAGAAGACTGTAATTCCCCTATAGAGACTTTATTTCTTTTCTTGAAGTCTTGAGGACCCCTATGCAATCATTTCAAAACCTATACTGCCACTCAGAAGTGCTTTAGTACTAAGTCTTGGGAATTTTCTGGTATTATTTTTCCAGTTGACTTTATAGTACACTCATAGAATTATAATTTGAAACGTAGTTCAGAATTTTCATATACATCCAGCTTTCTTTCTTTCTTTCTTTTTTTTTTTTAGTGCTAAATGTGGAAGGCACAAAGATAGACATACACATTGGCTTTCTTCTTTTACTGATAGCAAAGGCAGAAAAAACAAAGAATTTAGGAAGAGGGAAAAACACAGGACTAAAAAAAATGTAAAAATTCTTGTGGAGAGAGAAAGAAGAGGGAAGCTGCAGATGACAAAGGACTGAAAGAAAGAGGGACCTCCCTGGAAGTCCAGTGGTTAAGATTCTGCCTTCCAATGCCGGGGGGCCATTGGTTCAGTCCTTGGTCAGAGAGCTAAGATCTCACATACTCCAGCCAAAAAACCAAAACATAAAACAGAAGAAATGTTGTAACAAATTCAACAAAGGCTTTTAAAAAAGATGAAAGAAAGAGGATTAAAATATAGAAGGAGAGGAATTTGCTGTGAGAGCCAGCAAGCCCAGGCAGGTTCAGCGCGGACCAGCTGTTGGAAGGAACCTGGAATGGGAATAAGGAATCTTGGGTTCTAGTCCCAGATTGTTGACAGCTATCTGACCTAACCTTTTACTCTATTGCTCTGGAGTTGACTTTCCTGATCATAAAATGAGGGGATGGAGCTCTGTAACTTTCTGAGGTCCAGTGGAGCTTTGTCGTCCTCATTCTAAAGTCAAGAAGAAAATGCTAGAGAAACTCAAGACTGTCATCTTCTGGGAAAGACTTTCTTAAATCCTAGCCATGGCAAAGAAATGCAAAAAAGCAAAATGCCTGTCTGAGGAGGCCTTACAAATAGCTGTGAAAAGAAGAGAGGCGAAAAGCAAAGGAGAAAAGGAAAGATATAAGCATCTGAATGCAGAGTTCCAAAGAATAGCAAGAAAAGATAAGAAAGCCTTCTTCAGCGATCAATGCAAAGAAATACAGGAAAAGAACAGAAGGGGAAAGACTAGAGATCTCTTCAAGAAAATTAGAGATACCAAGGGAACATTTCATGCAAAGATGGGCTCGATAAAGGACAGAAATGGTCTCGACCTATAAGAAGCAGAAGATATTAAGAAGAGGTGGCAAGAATACATGGAAGAACTATACAAAAAAGATCTTCATGACCCAGATAATCATGATGATGTGTTGACTAATCTAGAGCCAGACATCTTGGAATGTGAAGTCAAGTGGGCCTTAGAAAGCATCACTACGAACAAAGCTAGTGGAGGTGATGGAATTCCAGTTGAGCTATTTCAAATCCTGAAAGATGATGCTGTGAAAGTGCTGCACTCAATTTGCCAGCAAATTTGGAAAACTCAGCAGTGGCCACAGGACTGGAAAAGGTCAGTTTTCATTCCAATTCCGAAGAAAGCCAATGCCAAAGAATGCTCAAACTATCGCACAATTGCACTCATCTCACATGCTAGTAAAGTAACGCTCAAAATTCTCCAAGCCAGACTTCAGCAATACGTGAACCGTGAACTCCCTGATGTTCAAGCTGGTTTTAGAAAAGGCAGAGAAACCAGAGATTGCTATTTCAAATCCTGAAAGATGATGCTTTGAAAGTGCTGCACTCAATATGCCAGCAAATCTGGAAAACTCAGCAGTGGCCACAGGACTGGAAAGGTCAGTTTTCATCCCAATTCCAAAGAAAGGCAATGCCAAAGAATGCTCAAACCACTGCACAATTGCACTCATCTCACATGCTAGTAAAATAATGCTCAAAATTCTCCAAGTCAGGCTTCAGCAATAAGTGAACCGTGAACTTCCTGATGTTCAAGCTGGTTTTAGAAAAGGCAGAGGAACCAGAGATCAAATTGCCAACATCCGCTGGATCATGGAAAAAGCAAGAGAGTTCCAGAAAAACATCTACTTCTGCTTTATTGACTATGCCAAAGCCTTTGACTGTGTGGATCACAATAAACAACTGTGGAAAATTCTGAAAGAGATGGGAATACCAGACCACCTAACCTGCCTCTTGAGAAATCTGTATGCCAGTCAGGAAGCAACAGTTAAAACTGGACATGAAACAACAGACTGGTTCCAAATAGGAAAAGGAGTGTGTCAAGGCTGTATATTGTCACCCTACTTATTTCACTTCTATGCAGAGTACATCATGAGAAACACTGGACTGGAAGAAGCACAAGTTGGAATCAAGATTGCCAGGAGAAATATCAATAACCTCAGATGTGCAGATGACACCACCCTTATGGCAGAAAGTGAAGAACTAAAGAGCCGTCACATCTTGTGGAGAGTTGGGACCCCTCTCTGCTGGTCCTTATAGGTGCTGAACTGCCCACAGAAGAATTCTCAATTCAATAAACCTAGAAAAATGAAGCAAATAAACACAAAGCAAGCATAAAGAAGAAAATAATAGACACCGGTAGAAATCATTGAAATCGAAAACAGTAAACCAGTAGAAAAAATCAACAAGCCGGTTCTTTGAAAAGATCAATAAAATTGGCAAACCCCCTAGCAAGAAAAAAAGAGAGAGGACATAAATTATCAATACAGAATTAGGAATGAAGCAGGGAATAACACTGAAAACTCTGCAGATATCAAAAGGATAAAAAGGAAATACTACAAAAGACTCTATACAAATATATTTGACAACTTCAATTAAATGGACCTACCATGACTGACCCAATATGAAATAGATCATTTGAGTAGCTCTATAGCTAGTGAAAACATTGAATCAATAAATTAATAGTTGGACCATTTCCCCAAACGTATCTCACCCGTGCTGATTTTCTGGTCTCTTTGCTCGATCAGTTGTTGAGAGAGCAATATTGACGGCTTCTACTGCAGCTGTGGCTTGTCTGTCTTTACCAGGTTTGCTTCACATTTTATGCAGTTGTGTTCTTCAGTGGTACACATTTAGAATTGCTAGTCATCTTGATAGCAAACCTTTTTATCATTGCATATCATTACATTACATCCCTCTTTTTCTCTGGTAATTTATTTGGTATTAATAGAGCCACATCTGCTTTCTTTTGAATAATTGCTGCATGATATATCATCTTTTCCCATCTTTTCACCTTCAACCTGACTATGCTGTTATAGTTGAAATGAGTTTCTTATGGACAGCACATAGCTGGTCGTGTTTTTTAACCCATGCTGCAATCTGTCTTTCAAATGGTATAGTTAGACAATATTAACATGTTAGGGCTAAACCTTAGCTTTGACTAGATGGACCTTTGGTGGCAAAGTAATGTCTGCTTTTTACTATGCTGTTTAAGTTGGTCATAACTTTTCTTCCAAAACTGCCATTTTGTTTTTTACTTGGTCCCTCTGTTATTCATTTCTCTATTTTCTTTTTTACTTCAGGTGGACTGCTCAACCACTTTTTAGAGTGTCATTTTAATATATCAATAGCGTTCTTAAGTGTATCCCTTTGAGTAACACTTAGAGTGGTTTCTCTAGGCATTACATTATATACAGTAACTTTTCATTATCTACTGATGTCATCATTTTATCAGTTTGAATGTAGTTAGAGGAAACAATATTCTTCATGTCCCTTTATCCTCCTTATTTGCAACATAATTTTCTGCTGTATTTCCTCTATAAACATTTAGAACCACATTAGACTATGTCATAATTTTTCCTTCAGCTGTCAAATATTTAAAAATTCAAGAAGTAAGGTTTATTACATTTACCCATACTTGTACTCTTTCTATTATTCTTTTTCCTTTCTGATATTCGAAGATTTCTTCTTTTATTATTTCCTTTCTGTTTCAGAATGTTCCTTCAGCCATTTTTTTAGGATAGATTGGCTAGGGACAAATTCTTTTCCTTTGTTTGAGAGTGTTTTAACTTCTTTTCCTTTTTGATGGATATTTTCAGAAGGTATAGCATTCTAGGTTCACAATTCTTTTAGTACTTAAAAAAATTTTTGCCACTTCTCTCTGGCCTCCATAGCTTCTGACGAGAAATTGCTGTCATTCAGATTATTTTTTCCTCTAGGTAGTGCCATTTTTCTTGAATTGCATCAAGATTGCTTGTCTTTAGATTTCAGAAGCTAAAATATGATGTATCTTGGTATGATTTTCTTTTGACTTATCTTGTTTGAGGTTCACTTTGCTTCTTGAATCTATACATTTCAGTTCAGATCAGCCCAACTCTTTGCGACCCCATGCACCGCAGCAGGCCAGGCCTCCCTGTCCATCACCAACTCCCGGAGCTTACCCAAACTCATGTCCATTGAGTCGGTGATGCCATCCAGCCATCTCATCCTCTGTTGTCCCCTTCTCCTCCCACCTTCAATCTTTCCCAGCATCAGGGTCTTTTCAGATGAGTCAGTTCTTCGCATCAGATGGCCAAAGCATTGGAGTTTCAGTTCTAGCATCAGTCCTTTCAATGAATATTCAGGACTGATTTCCTTTAGGATGGACTGGTTGGACCTCCTTGCAGTCCAAGGAACTCTCAAGAGTCTTCTCCATCACCATAGTTCAAAAGCATCAGTTCTTCAGTGCTCAGCTTTCTTTATAGTCCAACTCTCACATCCATACATGACTACTGGAAAACCCTTAGCTCTGACTAGATGGACCTTAGTTGGCAAAGTAATGTCTCTGCTTTTTACTATGCTATTTAGGTTGGTCATAACTTTTCTTCCAAGGAGCAACCGTCTTTTAATTTCATGGTTGCAGTTACCACCTGAAGTGGTTTTGGAGGCCAAAAAGATAAAGCCTGTCTCTCTTTCCACTGTTTCCCCATCTATTTGCCATGAAGTGATAGGACCAGATGCCATGATCTTAGTTTTCTGAATGTTGAGTTTTGAGCCAACTTTTTCACTCTCCTCTTTCACTTTCATCAAGAAGCTCTTTAGTTCTTCACTTTCATAGTTCTTCACCGCCATAAAGGTGGTGTCAGAAGGAAATGGCAACCCAGTGTTCTTGCCTAGAGGATCCTGTGGCAGAGGAGCCTGGTGGGCTGCTGTCCATAGTGTTGCAGAGTCAGACGTGGCTGAAGCAATTTAGCATGCACGCATTCGTTGGAGAAGGAAATGGCAACCCACTCCAGTGTTCTTGCTTCGAAAATCCCAGGAAAAGAGGAGCCTGGTGGGCTGCCATCTATAGGGTCGTACAGAGTCGAACATGACTGAAGTGACTTAGCAGCAGCAGCAGCAGCAGCATAGCAATCTATAAATTTCTGTCTCATCAAATTAGAGGAATTTTTTTTTTACTTTTTATTTTATATTGGAGTATAAATAATGGAGTATAGTTGATTTAAAATGTTGTGATCATTTCAGGTGCACAGCAGAGTGACTCAGTATTTGGGGAGTTTCTAGCCATTATTTCTTTGAGTACCTTTTCATCCCCACCCTTTTTCTCTTCTCCTCCCGGGACTCTGATCACATGGATATTAAATCCTTGCTATAATCCCACATATCCCTAAGGCTCTTTCTTTCTTTCTTTCTTTTTTGCCTATTTCCCCTCAGTAATTTAAGACTTGGTAATTACTCCTTGGCAGGAAAGTTATGACCAACCTGGACAGCATATTAAAAAGCAGAGACATTACTTTGCCAACAAAGGTCCATCTAGTCAAGACTATGGCTTTTTCAGTCGTCATGTATGGATGTGAGACTGGACCATAAAGAAGCTGAGTGCCAAAGAATTGATACTTTTGAACTGTGGTATTGGAGAAGACTCTTGAGAGTCCCTTGGACTACAGGGAGATCCTACCAGTCCATCCTAAAAGAGATCAGTCCTGGGTGTTCATTGAAAGGACTGATGTTGAAGCTGAAATGCCAATACTTTGGTCGCCTGATACAAACAGCTGACTCATTTGAAAAGGCCCTGATGTTGGGAAAGATTGAAGGCAGGAGGAGAAGGGACGACAGAGGATGAGACGGTTGGATGGCATCACCGACTCGATGGACATGGGTTTGGTTGGATTCCGGGAGTTGGTGATGGACAGGGAGGCCTGGCGTGCTACGTCCATGGGGTCACAGAGTCAGACACGACTGAGCGACTGAACTGAACTGAACTGAATTTCTATTGCTGTATCTTCAAGCTCACTGATTTGTAAAAATGTCTCCTTCATTCTGCTGTTGAGCCCATCTGTCGAGCTTTTTATCTTGAGTATTATATTGTTAAGTCAGAAAATTTCTGCTTGATCCTCTTTTCTATTTCTCTGCTGAGACTTTTTGGCACTGCTTCACGTGTGCTGATAATTGCTTGCTGAGTATTTTATCATGGCTATTTCATTTGTCAGGTAATTATAACATCTTTGTCATCTTGATGTTGTCATCTATTGACTTCTGGTCAAGGGTGTGAATTCCAGCTTGATCTCCTGTGGCACAGTGGTAAGGAGACTTAGTTACCACTTACTGATGATAAAATTCCTGACTTTGCTCTAGATCTGACACCATGCCAGTGGGTAAGGGGAGGGGAGCGTCATTATTGCTAGGTGGAGGTGTAAGTCCAAGCTTCGCATGTGACCTCCATTGACACTGTGTTTGGGAGATACCTTGCTATCAGTCATCAAAGTCCCTGCTTCTTGCTTGCCCTTCTCTAACAGCATCCTGGTAGGTGTGTTGGGGCCCCTCATTGCAGTCTAGTAAGGAAAGGAACCTAAGCTTCCCACTCAACCTTTGCTGGCATGGGTAGAAGTAGGGTGACAGTTTTTCTCTATGGTGTTTGGGTAGAGTAGAGCTGTAACTGTCTAAACATTTTCTGTCTTGCTAGGCTGCCCCTTCCCAGGTCCTCTAACTCAACTGGGTTTCTGCTAGAGATTTTTCTTTGTGGGTGTGCCTGTTAGTTTTTCTGTGTCACTGGCACCTTCAGCTCTAAGTCTGGGATGTATGAAGCCCAAAGAAGACCTCTGAGCCTTGTAACTCCTCAAGTCTTGGAGCCTGTCTGCCTTTAACTCTCTACCTTTCAGTCTTCTTAGATTCATGTTGAATATAATATCCAAGGATTTTTCATGTACTTAACAGGAGGAAATGGGAAAAAGAATCCCCAGTACTTTATTTTTTTTTATTTCATAAATGAAGAAAGAGACTCATTTATATTTTTCCTAAATCACAAGATTCTAAGCAGAATAGACTAATTACCATGGAACTTCTTCTCCTGCTAGAAATCAGCGTGCCCAGAACCTATAAGAGCCATCACTGAGGGCTCCAACCATCCACAGGGTGTTATGTCCCCTAAATCACACAGCGGTTACCTACAGAACTGGACGTAATCTCACATTCGTATGAGTCTACAACTGAGACTCCTTTTTCCTACGATGGAGGCTCGTGTGGCCTAGGTCCAAATATAAGAAAAGTGGTCATGTGAAGAAAGATTAGACTTATTTCTCATGAATTCAGAAAACAAAGCTATCCAGAGAGCAGAAACCACCCATCAGAGATGCTATCAAACAGGGTCTCTACTTGGATAAGAATGCTAAATATGTCATTAAAAATACATAGATGGGGAAACAGTGGAAACAGTGTCAGACTTTATTTTTGGGGGCTCCAAAATCACTGCAGATGGTGACTGCAGCCATGAAATTAAAAGACGCTTACTCCTTGGAAGAAAAGTTATGACCAACCTAGATAGCATATTCAAAAGCAGAGACGTTACTTTGCTAAGGTCCGTCTAGTCAAGGCTATGGTTTTTCCTGTGGTCATGTATGGATGTGAGAGTTAGACTGTGAAGAAGGCTGAGCGCAGAAGAATTGATGCTTTTGAACTGTGGTGTTGGAGAAGACTCTTGAGAGTCCCTTGGACTGCAAGGAGATGCAACCAGTCCATTCTGAAGGAGATCAGTCCTGGGTGTTCTTTGGAAGGAATGATGCTAAAGCTGAAGCTCCAGTACTTTGGCCACCTCATGCGAAGAGCTGACTCATTGGAAAAGACTCTGATGCTGGGAGGGATTGGGGGCAGGAGGAGAAAGGGACGACCGAGGATGAGATGGCTGGATGGCATCACTGACTCGGTGGATGTGAGTCTGAGTGAACTCCGGGAGTTGGTGATGGACAGGGAGGCCTGGTGGCTGCGATTCATGGGATCGCAAAGAGTCGGACACAACTGAGCAACTGAACTGAACTGAACTGAAAAATGCAGACCCTTAGGTGATTTTCTTTGTGTACCCCCTAAAGATTGTTAACCCCTGCTATGGAGAGAAAGGGAGGCAGTTTCCGTGACCTCTTAGAGCTCCTCAGACGGAGACTCTGGCTCTCCTGGAGGCATTGCTTAGTCACTGCCTCTGCTGCGCTTTCAGTTTCTGGTGAAACTCGCTATGAGCAAGGCCACCCCAGCAGCAGCATGCCATTAGCTTCCTGCAGGGGAAGAGAGGTCTGAGGTCTGGGAGGGGCTTGAGGGAGGGACCTAGTCAAAAGTGGCAGACAGGAGAAGACTAATGGGATTAGCCAAGGATGCTGGAACCTTGCCAGCCCTCTCCAGAAAATAGCCCAAATTGCCCTCTTAATAGCATAAAGTGAAATTAGAAATCAGAGATGTTGGCTGGTCAGTCTCCTTGGGGTTTCTGTGCATATGTAGCACAGCAGGGGTGGGTGGGTCCTTCAGCGGGGCGGCCAGTACTTCTCTGCCAGCAGCTGTAGCATGTGGTTTGTTCGGTCAGCTTCCCTAGCCCCTGGTCAGGAGGGAAGGAGCCAAGCAAGCAGGCCTAAATCATGATCAAATTTCCATCCCATTCCACCCATCCCACGCCACCCACCCTGTAGCGCAAAGTCACCCTCAGAAAGGAGACCGTTGAGGCAAACTGCTTTGTGTCAGGAATTTTCAAGGCCACAAAATTTAGGTTGGAGTGGTGTCCTGGGCAGGGGCCATTGTGGAATGGTGCCAGGAGGGACTTCCTTCTTTTCAACAGAGCCTGAACCTAGGTTCCTTGAGAAGCTGAGCAGCCTCAGATTGACAAGAGGAGGTCCTCCTCCTCTGGGACCACGTCTCCTTCCACGGTCAGGCTTTGGGGCAGGGAACATGCCCAGGAGCCCATTTGGGCTAGAAGTTTCTAGATACTTAGAAATTTGGTGAGCTGTTTCCCATCTCTTCCACATGTGGTCCACCATGGTTCATTGACTTTTCCTGATGGAAGCTTTTGGAATCTCCAGCAGAGGCCCTGCTGCTTCATCAGACCGACTTGTTCATATTCTCAACTGCCTTGGCCTAGCCGATAGGGTTTAATGGTGACCCACCAGCCTCTGTTTCTCATGAAAAATCTTGGTCATCTCATTCAACACATCCCTTCTTTCTCCTACGCTGAGGGATAGGGAAGTTAACCAAGCCAGGTTGGGAAGTGAAAGTGGACAGTTAAGCAGTTGGGGCTACTGTGGAGGGGCTGAGACCCCCGAGGGAACCAGGGCTGCTGTGCCTGGAACCTCAGCTCCCAGGACGCTTCTGTGTCAGCAGCAACCATCAGATCTGTCTGTCAGAATCTCACTGGCCAGGCCTGGTCTCCTGCGGGAAGAGCTCCTCTGCGTCTCACTAACCAGTTGCAACAAAGTCAGCAGCAGAGTGGACCAAAAGAAATTTCATCATGATGTTTCTAAGAGAGGGTGAGATTTTGCACATTATGCATTTCCCTGGGCTCCCTGGGGGTCTGATGGCATCAAACCCACAGCCATTAGTACCTCAAAGGTGGGGTGGGTGGTGAGCATTCACGTGTGTGTGTGGTGTTTGTGTGTGTGTGTGTGCAATGTCTGCTGAGGCTGTTCACAGTTTTGCATGCACGAGTGAGCACAGGTGTTTCTTAGTGCCCAGCAAATACTCTTGTCTATATTACATCCAAATGAGAAATCAATTCTGGTAATTAGCCTATTTCCTTGATTCTAATTTGTTATTGATTATAAGATGCACCATTGATTTAATAGCTACTTCAAAAAAAAAAAAAGAAAGAAACTTTACACATCTATTTTAAGACATATCCTTATTTCAGAAATGTTAAAAACATGTGTAGGGAAAGAAGGGGGATGCATATTATGATGAAGAGAAAATGGTAATTGGGAGATAGTCAAACCAATGGCCTAATTGAATTCATCAGTAAATGCAGTCAGCATGATTTATTGACCTGCTCTGTAGAGAGACCCTTTTTAGGTGAGAGGTTTTTAATGATTGCTGATGGACGCACTGGCCAATGATTCAACCAGCTTGAATTCAATGGCTGTGCCCTATTTCTTGCCTGTTCTTGGGGGCCCCTTCCCTAAGAGCACCTTCTCCCATCATGTCAGGCATCCACCTCTAACTAAGTGACTTCCAGAATTGAAGGCAGGAAGGTGCCCTCATCTGCTTTCATCTGGCTCTGGCTCTGAGCTCAGTTCCTCCCTTCAGTTCCCAGGGACCCAGATCTCCCCTCCCACCCAGGTGAGCCCATTATCATCTGCCCCCTTCCTGCCCCTCCCACCTTCTCTCCCAGCATGTAGCCTACAACCAAACTGTCTGCTGATCCCTCCAGCAGGCCAAGCTTCCTCTTGACCAGCTTTCACTAAGGCTGTTCTCCTAATCTGGCAGAGCCTTTGAGATCCATGGTCAAAACTCCAGTCTATTATTTTGAAGTAGAGAAAAGGTGGAATTTAGACACACATTGGAATGAGATGGCTCTAATAACAAGCCATCAGGACACCTGGAAGGTCTGAGGCCTGAGATGGGAAGTGGTAGCAAAGAAAATCTTTGAGAAAATGAAAATCAGAAAATTGTGATCAACACTGGAGAGTGGGAGGAGTTAACTAGAGGTGGAATGAACAGGGCGCTGGAATGGTCTAGGGAGAAGAGTCAAGAAAAAGACTTACGAGTTAGAGAGTCTTTCAAAGATGCTAGAGAAGAATCAATGGCACCCCACTCCAGTACTCTTGCCTGGAAATCCCATGGACCAAGGAGCCTGGTGGGCTGCAGTCCATGGGGTCGCTAAGAGTTGGACACGACTGAGCGACTTCACTTTCACTTTTCACTTTCATGCGTTGGAGAAGGAAATGGCAACTCTCTCCAGTGTTCTTGCCTGGAGAATCCCAGGGACGGGGGAGCCTGGTGGGCTGCCGTCTACAGGGTCACACAGAGTCGGACATGACTGAAGCGACTTAGCAGCAGCAGCATCAGAGGAGAATCTGCTGTGAGGAAAGCAAGGGTGATTTCAGGGATCTCTCATAAGTCTCTCTCAGATTGTGAACTCTTTTACGTTCTCCTGGTTTTCCTTTCATTCAGAGGTTCCCAACCTGGGAGTCAGGGTGCTGCTCCCACATAGGGCTGCTTAGAAATGTCTGGAGGGGACTTCCCTGGAGATCCAGCAGGTGGGACTCTGAGCTTCCAGAGTAGACAGGGCAGGTTTGATTTCTGGTGGGGGAACTAGGATCCCACAAGTCTGTGATGTGGCTGAGAGAGCTAATTGTTAGGGAGGTTGATAAGGAGTCCAGGGCCCTCAAGGAGGAAGGGGTCTGAGGCTCTCAAGGAGGAGAAAAGGGTGATATACAGGAGATATCAGGTGATATCTAGGTGACATATACAGGAGAAAATGGGTTATAACATAACAATGTATCTTGCTTGAGGACATGTTTCTCCTTCTTAACAAGAACCTAGACTAATCTTGTCATCTTAAGATATGTTCTCTTATGTTGTGGGAGGGGGTCTGGTAAGACCTTTCTACTGTTACTGTTGGCAGAGGAACCAGAGATCAAATTGCCAACATCCACTGGATCATGGAAAAAGCAAGAGAGTTCCAGAAAAACATCTATTTCTGCTTTATTGACTATGCCAAAGCCTTTGACTGTGTGGATCACAGTAAACTGTGGAAAATTCTGAAAGAGATGAGAATACCAGACCACCTGACCTGCCTCTTGAGAAATCTGTATGCAGGTCAGGAAGCAACAGTTAGAACTGGACATGGACCAACAGACTGGTTCCAAATAGGAAAAGGAGTACGTCAAGGCTGTATATTGTCACCCTGCTTATTTAACTTATATGCAGAGTACATCATGAGAAACGCTGGACTGGAAGAAACACAAGCTGGAATCAAGATTGCTGGGAGAAATATCAATAATCTCAGATATGCAGATGACACCACCCTTATGGCAGAAAGTGAGGAGGAGCTAAAAAGCCTCTTGTTGAAAGTGAAAGAGGAGAGTGGAAAAGTTGGCTTAAAGCTCAACATTCAGAAAACGAAGATCATGGCATCTGGCCCCATCACTTCATGGGAAATAGATGGGGAAACAGTAGAAACAGTGTCAGACTTTGTTTTTTTGGGCTCCAAAATCACTGCAGATGGTGACTGCAGCCATGAAATTAAAAGGCGCTTACTCCTTGGAAGAAAAGTTATGACCAACCTAGATAGTATATTCAAAAGCAGAGACATTACTTTGCCGACTAAGGTCCGTCTAGTCAAGGCTATGGTTTTTCCTGTGGTCATGTATGGATGTGAGAGTTGGACTGTGAAGAAGGCTGAGCGCCGAAGAATTGATGCTTTTGAACTGTGGTGTTGGAGAAGACTCTTGAGAGTCCCTTGGACTGCAAGGAGATCCAACCAGTCCATTCTGAAGGAGATCAACCCTGGGATTTCTTTGGAAGGAATGATGCTAAAACTGAAGCTCCAGTACTTTGGGCACCTTATGCGAAGAGTTGACTCATTGGAAAAGACCCTGATGCTGGGAGGGATTGGGGGCAGGAGGAGAAAGGGACGACCGAGGATGAGATGGCTGGATGGCATCACAGACTCAATGGACGTGAGTCTGAGTGAACTCCGGGAGTTGGTGATGGACAGGGAGGCCTGGCGTGCTGCGATTCATGGGGTCGCAAAGAGTCGGACACGACTGCGTGACTGAACTGAACTGAACTAAACTGTTACTTCTAATCTTGTTAATTTAAGATGTCTGTTGGGGGAGTGGGTCTTGTAAAAGTATATGAGACCTTGACAAGACTAGCAGTGGGGTGTGCACTCCTTGCCCACCACCCCCCTCCCCACCACCCGGTCTGATGTCTGTTTCAGAAACTCTCTCTGTCTCTTTTTATACTTTAATAAAACTGCTACACGAAAGCTCTTGAGTGATCAAGCCTGGGCCCTGGAGCTGAGGCTAAGTCTTCTTTTTTGGCAATCACGAATCCACCATTCACATGGCCAAATAAGTAAGTAAAAGATAAGAGGTCTTGTTCACCCTTTTAAAAAAAAGAGAAATGCCTGGAAGGGTTTTGATTGTCACTATAACTGGGTCTGTTATAACTGGGTCTGAAATAGAGGAAAACAACAGAATGGGAAAGACTAGAAATCCCGTCTGGAGAAGGCAATGGCACCCCACTCCAGTACTCTTGCCTGGGAAATCCCATGGATGGAGGAACCTGGTGGGCTGCAGTCCATGGGGTTGCTAAGGGTCGGACACAACTGAAGCGACTTAGTAGTAGTAGTAGAAATCCCATCAAGAAAATTAGATACCAAGGGAACATTTCATGCAAAGATGGCACAATAAAGGACAGAAATGGTATGGACCTAACAGAAGCAGAAGATATTAAGAAGAGGTAGCAAGGATACACAAAAGAACTGTACAAAAAACATCTTCATGACCCAGATAACCATGAGGGTGTGATCACTCACCTAGAGCCAGACATCCTGGAATGCGAAGTCAAGTGGGCCATGGGAAGCATCACTATGAACAAAGCTAGTGGAGGTGATGGAATTCCAGTGGAGCTATTTCAAATCCTAAAAGATGATGCTGTGAACATGCTGCACTCAATAGGCCAGAAAATTTGGAAAATTCAGCAGTGGCCACAGGACTGGAAAAGGTCAGTTTCATTCCAATCCCAAAGAAAGGCAATGCCAAAGAATGCTCAAACTACTGCATAGTTGTACTCATCTCACACGCTAGCAAAGTAATGCTCAAAATTCTCCAAGCCAGTGTTCACCTTCTTCAACAGTATGTGAAGTGTGAACATCCAGATGTTCAGGCTGGATTTAGAAGAGGCAGAGGAACCAGAGGTCAAATGCCAACATCTGTTGGATCATAGAAAAAGCAAGAGAGTTCCAGAAAAGCATCTATTTCCGCTTTATTGACTAAGCCAAAGTTTCTGACTGTGTAGATCACAACAAACTACCAGAGATGGGAATACCAGACCACCTTATCTGCCTCCTGAGAAATGTGTATGCAGGTCAAGAAACAACAGTTAGAACCAGACATGGAATAACAGACTGGTTCCAAATTGGGAAAGGGGTACATCAAGGCTGTATATTGTCACCTTGCTTATTTAACTTACATGCAGAGTACCTCATGTGAAATGCTAGGCTTCATGAAGCACAAGCTGGACTCAAGAGTGCCAGGAGAAATAACAATAACCTCAGATATACAGATGACACCACCCTTATGGCAGAGAGTGAAGAAGAACTAAAGAGCCTCTTGATGAAAGTGAAAGAGGTGAGTGAAAATGTTGGCTTAAAACTCAACATTCAAAAAACAAAGATCATGGCATCCGGTCCCATCACTTCATGGCAAATAGACTGGGAAACAATGGAAATAGTGACAGACTTTTTTGTGCTCCAAAATCACTCCAGGTAATGACTACAACCATGAAATTAAAAGACGCTTGCTTCTTGGAAGAAAAGCTATGACTAACCTAGAGAGCATATTGAAAAGCAGAGACATTACTTCGCCAACAAAGGTCCATCTAGTCAAAGCCATGGTTTTTCCAGTAGTCATGTATGGATGTGAGAGTTGGACCATATAGAAAGCTGAGTGCCGAAGAATTGATGCTTTTGAACTGTGGTGTTGGAGAAAACTCTGAGAGTCCCTTGGACAGCAAGGAGATCCAACGAGTCCATCTTAAAAGGAATCAGTCCTGAATATTCCTTAGAAAGACTGATGCTGAAGCTGAAACTCCAACACTTTGGCCACCTGATGAGAAGAACTGACTCCTTGGAAAAGACCCTGATGCTGGGAAAGACTGAAGGTGGGAGGAGAAGGGGACAACAGAGGATGAGATTGTTGGATGGCAAAACCTACTGAATGGACATAATTTGAACAAGCTCTGGGAGTTGGTGATGAACAGGGAACCCTGGTGTGCTGCAGTCCATGGGGTTGCAAAGAGCTGGACACAGTTGAGCAACTGAACTGAACTGAACTGAACTAAACTGATAGCTGGGTCTGTACTGTCATTTAGTGGGCTGGGCCACGGTTCTAAACACCCTGAAGTTCTTGGGGTGGCCTGAACATGAAAGAATTACCTGCCCCAAATACCGCAATGCCCACACTGAGAAACATTAGTCCCTGACTACCCTCACCTGGGCTTTCGGGGCTCTAAATTTGCCCTGAGCGCTATTTCCACTGACTGTCTGATTTGGAGTTTTCAAATAGAAATTTCTTAAGAAACCATGAGAAAACAGATGGGAAGTGATCAAAGAAAGCATCAAAGCATAAAAAACAGATGAGCTTCAACAGATTTTTGAGTCTAAGAAAGATCAAGTGTATTCAGTCTCAGAGAAGCCTTCTTGTATTTTTAAGCTCAGAGTTTTCCTGATTGAAACAATTTACTAGATGCAAAGGCCTCATTTCTCTCCTTATTCTAAGGACACCACAGCAAGTCACCGTTCAGGCTGGCCCAGGGGCTGTCCTAGGTAGGCTTTCCAGAGCCCACGTCCTGAACCTCTCTCTCTGCATGACACGAAGCACCGCGGGCTTGAATTCACTTCAGCCTCAAGCTTCCCTGGCCTTCTGGGCTCCATTGCGTTGCTCCTTCTATTGCTCAGTTGTGTCCAGTTTTTCACACTAACCCCAGGTATCAGGTTTGTCTGAGCAAGGTGTGGCCTTCTGATTTACATTTTTGGGTAAGGATAAGGCTCTGCTAGCCACTATAATAGAGCACTCATAAACTCACATGGTTTAACACAAGAAAAGTTTGTTATTCACTCATTCAAACTATGAAACAAGTATTCCTTATGGCAGCAACTCTCCTCCAAGTGGTAATTTTGGAACCTATGCTCCTTCCTTCTCGAGCATCCCCCATCTTTGATGTGTGGTTCTCAGGTTGCTGTGTTTCCTGCATCAAGCCTGCGAAAGAAGAGAGAGCACAGAGGATTGCCTGTGGGTAGTGTTCAAGGGCCAGACCTGGAATTGCCCCACTTTACTTCTGCTTGCATTCTATTGGCAGGAACCCAGACACATGGCCTTGCCTAGCTGCATGAGAGACTGGGAAATATAGTCCAACTCTATGTCTAGGAAGACAAAGACTTTAGTTTGATAATCCGCCAGTGGTGTCTGCCCATATCCCCCCATGTATGAGCTTTTAGAAACCCTGTTGTCATTTTTCTCTATCATTTCTGGTTGATATACAGCAATTTACCAGTTAAGAATAAATGGCTTGTTCTTTAAAAAGTAAAACATGGGATCACCATCAATTCAGTCGGCCGGTGGTGTCTGACTCTTTGTGACCCCAAGCACTGTAGCACACCAGGCCTCCCTGTCCATCACCAACTCCCAGAGCTTGCTCAAACTCACATCCATCCAACTGGTGATGCCATCCAATCATCTCATCCTCTGTTGTCCCCTTCTGCTTCTGTCTTCAATCTTTCCTAGCATCAGGGTCTTTTCAGATGAGTCAGTTCTTCACATCAGATGGCCAAAGTATTTGAGTTTCAGTTTCAACGTCAGTCCTTCCAATGAATATTCAGGACTGATTTCCTTTAGGATGGACTTGTTGGATCTCCTTGAAGTCCAAGGGATTCTCAAGAGTTTTCTCCAACACCACAGTTCAGAAGCATCAATTCTTCAGTGCTCAGCTTTCTTTATAGTCCAACTCTCACATCCATACACGAGTACTGGAAAAACCATGCCTCTTACTATGTGGACTTTTATTGGCAAAGTAATGTGTCTGCTTTTTAATACTCTGTCTAGGTTAGTCATAGCTTTTCTTCCAAGAAGCAAGCGTCTTTTAATTTCATGGCTGCAGTCACCACCTGCAGTGATTTTGGAGCCCCCCAAAATAAAGTCTGTCACTGTTTCCATTGTTTCCCCATCTAATTGCCATGAAGTGATGGGACTAGATGCCATGAAATTTGTTTTTGAATGTTGAGTTTTAAGCCAGATTTTTCACTCACCTCTTTCACTTTCATCAAGAGGCTTTTTAGTTCCTCTTCACTTTCTGCCATAAGGGTGGTGTCATCTGCATATCTGAGGTTATTGTTATTTCTCCCAGCAATCTTGATACCAGCTTGTGCTTCATGCAGCCCAACATTTTGCATAATGCATTCTGAGTACAAGTTAAATAAGCAAGGTGACAATATACAGCCTTGACGTACTCCTTTCCTTATTTGGAACCAGTCTGTTATTTCATGTCCGGTTCTAACTGTTGCTTCTTGACCTGCATATACATTTCCCAGGAGGTAGGTAAGGTGGTCTGGTATTCCCCTCTTGAAGAATTTTCCAATTTTCTGTGTTGTGATCCACACAGTCAAAGGCTTTGGCATAGTCAATGAAGCAGAAGTAGATGTTTTTCTGGAACTCTCTTGCTTTTTCTATGATCCAACAGATGTTGGCAATTTGATCTCTGGTTCCTCTGCCTTTTTATTTTTATTTTTTTTATTTTTTATTTTTTTTCACGGTTAAGAAATATGTATTTCACTTTATCATAAAGCAGTGCTCCAAACTTTCCCATGACATGACACACCCCGGGGGTACAGAATTAACTCTCGAAGAACTCTTGGGGCCCTAATGAGAAAGCTCTAGTGTAGACAACCAGGGGAGCATCTTCACAGCTGAAGAGAGCCTGGTTCAGTCCCTGTGCTGCCTCTTACTAACAGCATGACCTTTCACAGGCCATTTAACTTCTTGTCGCCACAGTCTTCCTGTCTGTGAAATGGGGATAATTATGTGAGAAATCAAGGAACTAGCACTTGTAACGTAGTTAGCAGTGAGCCGGGCACAGCAGGTTCTCAACAGATGCCATTCTCAGCACAATTAACTACTCAGCTGAGCTATTCTGGCACATAGGAGCCACAAGGGGCGAGGCTGGGAGGCGTGTGCAGCGAGGCACAGTGAAAACAGGAGACAGGGCTTCTCCCCCTTGGACCTGGAGTTTCCTCTGCCTTTTTAAAATCCAGCTTGAACATCTGGAAGTTCATGGTTCATGTATTGCTGAAGCCTGGCTTGGAGAATTTTGAGTATTACCTTGTTAGCGTGTGAGATGAGTGCAATTGTGCGGTAGTTTGAGCATTCTTTGGCATTGCCTTTCTTTGGGATCGGACTGAAAACTGACCTTTTCCAGTCCTGTGGCCACTGCTGAGTTTTCCAAATTGCTGGCCTATTGAGTGCAGCATTTTCACAGCATCATCTTTTAGGATTTGAAATAGCTCCACTGGAATTCCATCACCTCCACTAGCTTTGTTCATAGTGTTGCTTCCTAAGGCCCACTTGACTTCAGACTCCAGGATTTCTGGCTCTATGGATTACCATAGACCTGGCAATTCCACTCTTAGGACACCCATGTACCAATAGTGTCTTGCAGGAAGGAGGACCCCTTCCAGGGCCCCAGAGTGGGCTTTTGTCTAACACTAGGAAATGCATTGTCTGAGGAGACACATGTGCTGACAAAGGAAGAGATTTTATTGGGAAGGGGTACCTGGTGGAACGCAATAGGGTAAAGGAACCCAGGAGGACTGCTCTGCCACTTGGCCCCACAGTCTCGGGTTTTATGGTGATGAGATTAGTTTCTAGGCTTTTCTGGTAGCTCAGCTGGCAAAGAATGCGCCTGAAATGCAGGAGACCCCAGTTCATTTCCTGGGTTGGGAAGATCTGCTGGAGAAGGGGTAGGCTACCCACTCCAGTATTCTTGGGCTTCCCTGGTGGCTCAGCTGGTAAAGAATCTGCCTGCAATGCAGAAGACCTAGGTTCGATCCCTGGGTTGGGAAGATCCCTTGGAAGAGGAAAAGACTACCCTACAGTAGTCTGGCCTGGAGAATTCCATGGAGTCCATGGGGCCACACAGAGTGACACGATTGAATGACTTTCACCTTTCATTTTGTCCCTGACCAATCATTCTGACTCAAAGAGTCTTTCCTGGTGGTGCATGCATTGTTCAGCCAAGATGGATGCCAGCAAGAAGGATTCTGGGAGATGGTTGGACATGTGATGTCACCTTTTGACCTTTCCCAAACTCTTTCAGTTGGTGGAGTCTTATTGTTCCATGTTCCTTACCAGGACCTCCTGCCGTAAAACAACTCATGCAAATGGTTACTATGGTGCCTGGCCAGGGTGGGTGGTTTCAGCCAGTGTGCTTCCCCTAACAACTCCCCCCTGAGATACTTCATACTCAAGTACTTCTTGGGAACTGGGGTGGAGATCTCTTTCTTCTATAACTTCTTCCTGCTGTTCCTAAGTGTAGTCCTGCCTAGAAGAGTAGAAGTCTCTCTCTACCTGATCTAAGTTGAGGTATTTTTTAACTGAAAAAATAGGCTTCCATACTTGTAGTAACAGCGATTTAGCATGAAACTGTTGGACCCCATCAGAGATGAAACAGACAGGGGTCATAAGGAAACCTAACAGGATACTCATCACTGGTCCCCAGAAAAGGAAGGCAAAATTTGAGGTGAGGGCTGCAGGGTGTAGTAAGGCAACAGGCTGGTGCTCCAGCAATCTTTGTGCTCAGCCTTCATCTCCCACCTGGGTGGGGGCTCCACTTCCATATAAGAACTCAAAGATATTGTTATGGCTCTTCTTTGAGTAGGAACCAGGATTTTGCCCCAAGGCTCTACCACCATTTGATTGTTTCTCCTCTGTTTTTGTATCCCCTCCCTTCTCTGATCAGCAACTATTTGGATCTGTTCTTTGAAACTCAGGGATGATTAAGGAGGCTGAATAAAGTCTATATCCTACAAGCAAGAAACAGGGAATGCAGAAAAGTTCTGTACTCCAGACCCCCACGGAGTCCTGCTCGGTTTTAATTCAGGGAACTGGGCAACTATGACTCTGATAACTTCCTGTCAAAATGAAGCATAGGACTGACTCAGTTTGGAGAATAGACCCCGAATTGAAAGTATTTCTGAGTTCCAAGTCCTAGATCTGAGCCTTGTATGATTAAAATCTCAATCCCTTGGTCTGGCATTTAGGTGTAACAGACATAATTAGGAGTAGTTGAAGGACTGACAACTGATATTATAATAGGCAAAATAAATCTCATTTCTTTTCAGAAGAATAGGCCTAAATCCAATCTGGACCTGGCACTTTGGGGAGACGTGTAGCCAGGTAGCCAGTTGCCTAGTTTTATAAAAAGTAAGGTTGCAGTTCCTAGCTGCCAGCAGACATTGTTTTGAGAATGTCTGGTGGCATCCAAGCCTGACATGACTCACAAACTCAAGTTTTTAGCAATACAAGGACTAGTCTGAAATTACATCCATAGTATCTCCTAGTTATTTCCTTGGATGTCTGAACCATAGCTACTCTATTTTGACTTTTAATTGTGATATTCTCCTTAATAGCCAAAGCAGATGTCACCATTAATGATGTTGTTTCTCTGTGTATGAGAAGATGCAAGAATTGGGACTCATAAAATCTTCTGAAAAGATCTCTCTCTGAAGCCCTGTTCTGCCAGTTTTTCCCAGAGCGCAGAGTGCCTCCTTCCTGATTTCCACCCTGAACTCCTTTCAGAGATGTTGGAGGTCAGCAGCTACAGTGGTCATGATTTAATCTTTGAGAAATTAGATGGCAAGTGCCAGTTTTCAGTTGGCAGGGCCCCTTCTTGGTCATAAACTCAACCATGATTTGGGGAAGGTGGGGAGGTGGTATTTCATGGCCATTTCATCCCACAGAGCTGAGAATGTCCATTCTCAGGTTTGGCAAAGATTTTGTTGACAGGCCACTCAATGTGCTGTTACTGGACTAGGCCATAAAACAGTATCCAAAATTCTCCAGACTACCCGTCTTACTAGCCTCTTGGTCCAGGAAAACATCCCCTCTTGTGGCTTCTTCCCAGATCTAGAGTTACACTGTTACCATCATCAATCTCATATGGAACTATATATTATTTTTCAGAGGCCTACTACATATTTGGCAGTGTAACAAACAGCAATTTTATAAAACAGGTAAAATAAAAATAACATAGCCAACATTATTAGAAAAGTCATAAGTAAGATATACGCTAACAGCTCCCATAAGATTTAGCCCAGTATATGCCAGATTGCCTGACTTAGTCTATTCTGTATGAATCCTTATCTTCCAGGGAAATTACATATTGATACTGTCTATAACGCACAAAGCCCAGTTTCCTAGTCTTAGTAGACTATTATCCTTCAGTTCAGTTCAATTCAGTCGCACAGTCGTGTCCGACTCTTTGCTACCCAATGAACTGCAGCACGCCAGGCCTCCCTGTCCATCACCAACTCCTGGAGTTCACTCAGATTCACGTCCATCGAGTCAGTGATGCCATCCAGCCATCTCATCCTCGGTNGTGCTGCAATTCATGGGGTCGCAAAGAGTCAGACATGACTGAGCAACTGAACTGAACTGAACTGAACTAAATTAGGCCCAAGGAGATGAAAGAGGATATGATTTCGAGAAACTAAAGGAAAGAGTTGTGTAGAAAATGATAATTTGAGAGAGACTCTGTGCCTTTGTTTGCTGTAGGAGCCCAGGCACTAAAATATTCTGACCTCATGCTCTGCCCTCCCTCTAATTTCTGTGAGGGTTCCTCATTGCCCCAACCAGAAGCCAGAGAGTACGTAGGAGAGCCTCACTGATACAGTCTGTCAATTCCATTTCCTGGGTAAGAAAGCAGAAGGGCAAAGAGCTGAGAGTGGGTCTGAAGGACAAAGAGAAGATAGCCTGTGCTTTCCTTTAGCTCCTTACAGAGGTGGCACTGAACATCTCTAGGATCAAGTCGAGGAAGAGAAAGATAAAGAAACTGCACCTGGATCATCTGAAGATGGTATAACTCATTCCTCCATAACTGAGAGATTCTGAAACCACATCAGTAGAAACGTCAGTCTTTCACATTAGGTTTAGATTCAGTAGGCTCAGTAGGCCCTACTGAGGGGGTTTTTGGAAATGTACTTTTGGCTGATATGAAAGGAAGAACTGTCCTCTCAACTAGCTAACTTGTTATTCCAGCCAAGAAAGAATGTAATGCAAAAATAAATGGAAATGAATTACTGTTTAAGAAAAGGAAAATGGGAACCAGTAGGGAGAGGATGTAGGGACGGGCACTGACTGGGGAAAGTGAAGCTTTCCAAGCCCTCAGCTGATGACTCACTGCTCCAATCGAGATTTGTCACACAGGGGTGGGCACTGCTGGCTCTGAGGGAGTCTGGGAAAACAAGTGTTTCTACCTAAGCACTGGAGGATCTGCTCCAAGGCAGGTTTTTGGTAGAAGACAGGGGAGTGGCTATTGGACAGGCAACTAGTAATGTCTGCTATGTGACAGAAAACTAAGACTCATGGGTGTGAAGGAATTTACCCCCCAATTCAAAGCTAATAAATGATGGAGCTGGGGTTCGGATTTTGCACTTTTTAACTTCAAAGCAAATGCATTTTCCCCATAATGGTAGCTTGGTGCTGGCCTCTTAGCTTAACACATATGTGCTCAGCCACTCAGTTGTGTCCGACTGTTTGCAATCCCATGAACTATAGCCCACCAGGCTCCTCTGTCCATGGGATTTTCCAGGCAAGAATACTGGAATGGGTTGCCATGCCATCCTCCAGGGGATCTTCCTGATGCAGGGATTGAAACCATGTCTCCTGCGTCTCCTGCCCTGCAGGCGGAGTCTTAACCACTGAGCCATCAGGGAAGCCCTCTTACATTAACATGTAGTGATGAAATACTGGTTTATTTGATACTTAGTAGATACTGGTACTTGATAAAGGACTGATATTTATTCTGTAGGTAACAATGGCTTTGGGTAAATGGAGAAGAAAAAACAATATTTTTAGGGAAGGAATTAATCTCATCTAGAGTCAGAAACACTGGATATTGGTTCTAGTTTTGCCAGTAACTTGGACTTTCTGACTCTTTAGTATGATTTTTTTAAATTATCTATACAATGGAAATAATCCACATAATCAGAACACAGATATTGTAAAATGTAAGGACAGTGTTAACAAATGCTTTAATTTCTATGAATAAGGTGTTGCAAAGAAAAGCTTAAGACATGGTAAGCCAGTGTTTTTGACCATGGTACCCATCAAGAACATTCCAGATAAAGGCAGAACATCACTTCTATTGGAGGAAGTAAGAGTGGGCTTAAACACTACCAAAATTGAAGAATGCAGAGAAATGACTGTTAGGAACACAAATCATAGAGAATAATAAGGCTTCCTCTTTTCTGTTTCTCAAAGAACCTGTCTGTCTTTGACTCCTGGCATGAGGGGCACCTGCAGAGAGGATCAAGTGCTAAGATAGGCTGTCACTGAAATCCTTGCAGGAGACCTTTTCTAACTTATGGATCCTGAGGAAGCTCTGTGGAATTCCAAAACTGCTTCTCTTGATCTCATTTCAGAGAGAAAATGTGAAAAAGACAACTGCTACTGTGGTTTGCAAGACATGAGGAATTGGGCTAAAAATCAAGGGAGACTTGTGGTAACAGATCCATAGGATTTCGGAACTGGTAGCAACTCAGCTTCAAAAACTACCTTGATGTGCAGGTTGTCATATCAAAAGGTATAAATGCTTTTCAAATGCTTAAACATGTACTCAGGGTTGCTGTTGAGAGAAATACAGAAATACAGATTGAGAGAAATCTAGAAATACAGATTGCCTGAGTCTGAATTTGGAATTCGAACTCTGCACTTCATCTTTCTGATCTATTTGCTCCTCTGTGAAGTGAAATAGTAACAGAAATTTTCTTTGGTTACTTTGACTAGACAAGTTAACCCTTGGCACAGAGTACGTACTCCATAAATTCTAACCCTTAGATTAGTATGTCTGTAAACTCTAAGAGTTATGTAGCCACAGTTTCTACATTCAAGGAAGCCTAAGTCTTCTCCAGCCCACCTCTGCCTGGAGGTGGGTTGGTAGAGGGAGACACCTAGAAGTTGGAGTCAGATAGATCAGGTGGCGAGTCCTGCTGTCTCCTCTAACACTGTGCCCTTCATTCAGTGACTTTAATTCTCTGAACCCCAGTTTCTTCTCTGTTTGACTAAGAAAAGTGTCTTCTTGGACCCTTGTCTGTGGCAGCCCAATACAAGTCTTGATGGAGATACCTTCAATCCATTCATTAACTTTCATAAGAACTCCATTCACACTCCATTCACATTTCTAAGAATTAGAAACATCTTCATGTTTCTTATTCTTACTGTGGGTCATAATGGTCGTAGGAAGAGATCACAGAGAGTGCCTACCATTTCCCTTGGAAAACTCCATTAGATTTCTCTCTTCTCCCAATCTTTCTGTCTTCCCTCCCTTTAAAAAAAATATTTATTTATTTGTTTTTGGGTGTCCTGGGTCTCCGCTGATGCATGCAGGCTTTCTCTAGTTGTGAATGGGGGGGTGGGGTGCGGGGGCTTACTCTCTAATTGTGGCTTATGGACTCTAGAGTGAGGGCTCAGTAGTTGTGTCATATGGGCTTAGTTGTGTCATACGGGCTTAGTTGTGTCATACTTGCCCCATGGCACATGGAATCTTCCTGGACTAGGGATCGAACCAGTGTGCCCTGCATTGGCAAGCAGGTTCTTGGCCACTGGACCACCAGGGAAAATCCCCTCTCTTCTTCTTAAACTTGCTCCCAAATGCATTCAATCCCACTACCTTTCCCTTTTCCTCCTTTATTTTCCAGAGAAAGGTGTAGCTTCTGCAGGAAACCTGGGTGTCAGTCTTTTGATGTGTTTATCACAACCGCCTTATCAAAGTATTTCTCCTTAGAGCCAATTTCCTTATCAGCTTAAAGAAGATAAATTTTCTCTGATCAGCCAAAGACTCTTTGGTTGAAGAAAAGCTGTGTTGGGTAGTTTCCATTTGCACTTCTAGGTCTCTTCCCCACCCTCATCCCCTGCTCTGTGCCCTGAGAGGCTGACTGTGCTGATTATACCATTAGATCTCTTGCCTTCTGGCTTCTGATTGGTTTGGCTAGTGAGAGAAAGCAGTAGGTGATTGGAGGATGGAAGGAAAGTGAGTTTAGGTATTTATTCCCTCAGCTTCCATCAAGCCAGGTCACTATGTATTGGATGTATCCACATCTCCCTTCAGCTGGTCCTCCCCTTCAGTGACTCTCTCTGGGTTCTGGGAACTACTTTCTTTATCCTTTTTAACTTCTGGCCTAGAGGTAGTACCTACTATAGAGATGCTTTTTTTAAAAAATGAGTTTCCTTTATCTTGTCTACTACACCTTTACAAATAGTCCCTTTGTTGCAGGGAAAAGTCAATTCTGACTCCCTGTCGGAACTGTTTCTTTGACTTGCTTTTTGTTGCTTTGTTATTATAATCATACTGCCTCAGAGAATCCTGCCCTTCTGCCTGACTGTTAAACTTTATTGTTCAATTGATCAGTTGTGTCCGACAGTTTGTGATCCCACGGTGCAGCATGCCAGTCTTCTCTGTCCTTCGCCAACTCCTGGAGTTTGCTCAAATTCATGTCCATTGAGTCAGTGATGCCATCCAACCATCTTGTCCTCTGTCATCCCCTTCTCCTCCTGCAATCAATCTTTCCCATCATCAGGGTCTTTGCTAAGGAGTCAGCTCTTTGTGTAAAGTGGCCAAAGTATTGGAGCTTCAGCTTTAGCATCGTTCCTTCCAATGAATAGTCAGGACTGATTTCCTTTAGGATTGACTGTTTCAGTCTCCAAGGCACTCTCAAGAGTCTTCTCCAACACCACAGTTCAAAAGCATCAATTCTTCAGCGTTCAGCTTTCTTCATGGTCCAGCTCTCACATCTGTACATGACTACTGGAAAAACCATAGCTTTGACTATACAGGCCTTTGTCAGCAAAGTAATATCTCTACTTTTTAATATGCTGTCTAGGTTGATCATAGCTTTTCTTCCAAGGAACAAGTATCTTTTAATTTCATGGCTGCAGTCACCATCTGCAGTGATTTTGAAGCCTCCCAAAATAAAGTCTGACACTGTTTCCATTGTTTCCCCATCTACTTGCCATAAAGTGATGGGACGGGATGCAATGATCTTTGTTTTATGAATGTTGAGTTTTAAGCCAGCTTTTTTACTCTCCTCTTTCAACTTCATCAAGAGGCTCTTTAGTTCTTCTTCACTTTCTGCCATAAGGGTGGTGTCATCTGCTTATCTGAGGTTATTGATATTTCTCCCGCCAATCTTGATTCCAGCTTGTGCTTCATCCAGCCCGGCATTTCGCATGATGTACTCTGCATATAAGTTAAATCAGCAGGGTGATAATATACAGCGTTGATGTATTCCTTTTCCAATTTTGAATCAGTTCATTGTTCCATGTCCAGTTCTAACTGTTGCTTCTTGACCTGCAACAGGTCAGGACTGTTAAACTAAAGTGCCTTTGTTCAGGACCCTGTCAACCTGTGGATGGCAGGAAGGAATTAACACATTCCCTGCCTGAGGCTTGCCATTCTAAGAGATGTTTGCAAGATTAATGGCCTTCTTACTTTGTTTCCTCACCTTCCCCCATCTCTGATCTATAAAAGAACCTGGCATCCAGATCCCAATAAGATGGTTATTTTGCAACATTAGTCTGCCATCTTCTTGGTCAGGTCATTTTCCAAATAAAGTTGTATTCCTTGCCTCAACACCTCTTCTCTTCATTGTGCTGTTGTGTGGTAAGCAGAGCGAGCTTGGACTCAGCAACTCCTTCATTTAAATACCCTCAATTATATCATTTGAATGTACCATTTATTTCTAGATACAGCAAACTAGTCATTTGTTCCTCCCTTCATTCCTTCAAAAATCATAATTGAGTAACCATTTCTGGTCAAAAATTATTCCAGCGACTGGGACACAAAAGAGAATAAGACATTCTAATTTCTATGAGCTCAGTCCTGGTGAAGGAACAGACAAGTGAGCAGATGGTGACAGTGAAGTTGTGATAAGAGGTGCAAGAACATTTCTGTTCTGAGAGGACATGAGGAGGTTCCTGAATCATTTTGGGAAGGCTAGCAAAGAAGTGCTTTCTGAAGGAGACAAAAAATGTGTTGATCCTTGAAGGGAGAGTGGGAATTAGCCAGGTGTCTGGCAAAGGTGATAAAGAAAGCAGGATGTACTAGAAGAAACAGCATTGGAAAAATGCTAGGAGGAGGACTGACTGAAGGGGGCCAGTGTTCAGATGGTGCTTGAATGAGTGATTTAAGACTGAATCAGTCAATATAATAACTTGTCTTTTTTTTTGGCTGTGAAATAAATTATCTTGATCCCAAACATTATGGGAGCCAAAGAAGGATTTTTTTGTTTTAGAAAGATTTCTATGGATGCAATGTGGAGTGGGACTATGGAAGCAGTGAAGACAGTTGGGAGGGTAGAATAAAGGATTAAGTGAGAGTAAGGGCTTAAGCTGGGGCTTCCCAGTAGGCACAAGTGGTAAAGAATCCACCTGCCAATGCAAGAGATATAAGAGACATGGGTTCAGTCCCTGGGTTGGGAACCCCTGGAGAAGGGCATGGCAACCCACTCCAGTATTCTTGCCTGGAGAATCCCATGGACAGAGGAGCCTGGCAAGCTATAGGCCATAGGGTCATCACTTTCCAGTGATAGGTCAAACTGCTTTCCAGTTTTAAAAGTGAATATAGAACTATAGGCATGGGAAGGTATTGGAAATTTCTCCATCTGTTTATATGCCAAATTACGTTTGTACATTTTGAGGTTCAGTTAATGTTGCAAAAGATCAAATACATACTATGGTATAACTGTATATGTAACAACACCAGCCCTATTCAACCATACCTTGCAGATAATGTGGGTTCAGTTCCAGATGATTGAAATAAAGTATCTCAATAAAACGAGTTATGTATTTTTTTTCGGTTTCCCAGTGCATTTAAAAGCTATGTTTACAGTACACTGTAGTCTATTAAGTGTGTTTAAAAAGAACCATGTACATACATCAACTTAAAAATACTATATTGCTAACAATTGCAAATCATTATTTGAGCCTTAATCTTTTTGCAGATAGTAACGTCAAAGACTGGGGCTCCCCAGGTGGTGCTAGTGGTAAAGAACCTGCCTACCAATGCAGGAGACTTAAGAGATGCAGGTTTGATCCCTGGTTCAGGGAGATCCCCTGGAGGAGGGCATGACAACCCACTCTGGTATTTTTGCCTGGAGAATCCCATGGACAGAGGAGCCTGGTGGGCTATAGTCCACAGGGGTGAAAAGGGTTGGACATGATTGAAGTGACTTAGCATGGCATACAATGTCAAAGATCACTGAGCACAGATCACCATAACAACTTCCATAATAATGAAAAAGGCTGAAGTATTGAGAAAATTACCCAAATATGATACAGAGATAGAGTGTGCACACATGCTGTTTGAAAAAATAGTGCCAATAGACAGACTTAATGCAGGCTGCCACAAACCTTCCCTTTATAAAAAATGAAAATGGCATAAATTGAGGTATGCCTGTGATGAGTCAGAGTGACAAATCCAGTCTTCCAAAGGGCAGACCACCAACACAGAGTCCTTCCTGCTGCGCTGGTGTGGATGGTAGCTGCTTTCCACCACCTGTTCCCCTGGCTACTATTGTTCTCTAAAGAACAAGCCCAGGATCCAGGCAGGCATCAGAACACAGTAAGATGGCAGTTGGTTCTGGTGAATAACCTATTGGAATTCATCCAGCTCAGAATACCAGTTAAGAAACCTGGAATTGGGGGGCTTGCCTGGTGGTCCAGTGGCTAAGACTCCGTCCTCCCAATGCAGGTTTGATCCCTGGTCAGGCAACTAGATCTCACATGCCACAACAAAGAGGTCAGATGTTGAAGCTGAGACCTAGCACAGCCAAATAAATAAATATAAAAAGAAAAGAAAATTGGAACTGTCCTCTGCAGAAACTCTATTTCCTTTCTTGGTAGGAGGTAAGGGAGTGGGAAGGGAGAATGAGACAGGAAAGGAAAAGGGTGGGTAGGACTAGGATTCTGGAGCAATTTGCTTTGGTTGAAAAGTAATAGAATTGAAGTAAAGCTGTTGAAATAACAATTAGAGTGCTTTCCCAGCATTTCTTCCTCTGTGCATCTTATCCTAAAGAGAACTCCCATGGCAGGAAGAGTATTTTGTCTGTCTTCTCTTGTGGGTCATGGATCTCTCACTGGAAAAAAGAAAAACAGGGTCACATGATGTTAATAGCTCTGCCACCCCCTACATCCCTTCAACCCTGAATATTCTTTGAAAAGACTGATGTTGAAGCTGAAACTCCAATACTCTGGCCACCTGATGGGAAGAAGTGACTCATTGGAAAAGACCCTGATGCTGGGAAAGACTGAGAGAAAGGATGACAGAAGACAAGATTGTTGGATGGTATCACTGACAGAATGGACATGAGTTTGAGCAAACTCTGGGAGATGGTGAAGGATAGGGAAGCCAGGTGTGCTGCATCCCTGGGGTCACAAAAAGCTGGACACAACTTAGCCATGGAACAACAACAACAGCCCTTCAAACTCAGTTTCTTGACAACTTCGATTGGTTCCTTTAATGCTTAAGAGCAGGGCCTTGGAATTTGAAAAACCTGGGTTTCAATCCTGGTTCTGCTTCTTGCTAGCTGTGTAACTTGGGGAAAGTTGCTTGATCTCTCTAAACCTGAGTTTTCTCATTCACAAATTAGAACATCAATATTTAGCTCATGGGGATCAAGCCAGACTAAGTGAACCAAAGAATGTAAATGACCTCGCTCAGAGTAGGGACTCAAAGGATGGTAACTTTTAATATTTGAATAGTAAAGCAGAGATGGGGTGGTCAAATTAGGAGCCCAAGCTGGATCTCTGTTTGTACAACTGTCATCCACTTAGGCTAGGGAGCAGTGGCAGCCTTCAAGAATGTTGCCTCAAGGTTGGGCTGGCTTTTGCCTTGAAGAATGATGATTAATTATGGAATGTTGGCTGGCTTCTCTGCAGTGAGGATTGTCATGTGTCCAGGTTTGAACTGGAATATCTGGTATTTGAGCTTCATGTCCAGGAGATCAACTGAGAAAACCCTGGGACAAGCATCGAGGGAGATGGCTTCTCCAATTTGTTAAGCTTTACTTTTGCCATGTTATGACATAACTTCTAGGAGAATGCTCTCACTGATGTTTGGGCCCGCAGAAGCAAGGGCTACTATTCCATGTGGCTCTTGGACATGAATTTGCTGTTGTTGCCAGTTCATGCTTGTATTATTTATACATTTGCAATGTAGGGCTGGCCATTTCTCTTTTATAAAGATATCTCTCTTTTCACACCTCCAAGCACATCATGTCTCCTTTCTTCCTGCTTAAAAAAATTTACTTCTTAAAAAAGTGTTTTATTGAAGTAGAGTTGATTTACATGTTTATATTAGTTTCAGGTGTACTCTTCTTCCTTCCTTTCTGATAACAGAACAGGCAATGCAATGGGCTAGCTAAGAGCAGCGGAGAAGGCAATGGAACCCACTCCAGTACTCTTGCCAGGAAAATCCCATGGACGGAGGAGCCTAGTGGGCTGCTGTCTATGGGATCGCACAGAGTTGGACACGACTGAAGTGACTTAGCAGCAGCAGCAGCAGCAGCTAAGAGCAGATACTCTAGAGCCAGACTGCTTGGGTTTGAACTGAGCTCCACTGTAAAGAATCTGCCTGCAATTAAGGAGCTGCAGGAGACCCAGGTTTGATCTCCTGGTTGGAAAGATCCCCTGGAGAAGGCCATGACAACCCACTCCAGTATTCTTGCCTGGAGAATCCCATGGACAGAGGCGCCTGACAAGCTACATTCCACAGGGCTGCAAAGAGTTGGAAAATGACTGAGCTCTCACACATGCACTTGTAGGTTGTGCCATTTTGGGCCGATGAGTCACCGACCTGTGGCTCACCTTTCTCACGTGGAGTGTAGGGACCCATACTAGGATCGTTGTGAGGATTAAATGAGCTGATAAGTGTTGCACATAGAGGCACTGGGGTGAGAGTAAGGGCTGCATGTGTATGTACCGTGATCTATTCTAGACGTTTTTCATTCATATTACTAATCCACCCTCACAACAGTCTTACGGATAAGCACTATTTTTATCACTGTTTCATAGATAAGGAGGAAACAGAAGCTTAGAGAGGTTAGCTAATATGAGATCACAGAGCAAGTAAGCAATAGAATTCAAAATGAAACACAGGTTTGTCTGCTATCTCCCAAGTCCACCTTCTTAACCATGACTCACCCTGTCCCTCATCGAAGAGATTGTGAGATTGTATCTTGTGGGCTGTTAGTTTCACTAGGAGGAATTGAATCTGGGGCTCTGGCATTGGAAGTGTAGAATCTTAACCACTGGACCACAAGGGAAGTCCCTAGGTGTTTTTTAAAAACACATTCTTCTCAAGTGTGTTTGGTAATTTGGTTGCTGCTGTACCATGGGAGAGGATCTTCTTTATCCTGACTATATAAGAAAACTCAAGATGAAAGTGAATGGCTGAAAACAGTAACTTCCAGAAAGCACTGGTAGTAATCACAAGAATAAGCAGGCAATTTGTAAGTGGTTGTCTGTTGACCTATTGCCTTCCTTGATTCTGGCTGACCCCTCACCTCTAGTCTTATCTGCCTTGCATGCATGCTCTGTGCAGCTTTGTGAGTCATCTTAGGTAAATATGCTGCTTGTCAAACTTTTGCTCTCTATTACCCTAAACATGGAAAAGTGTCTCAGGAAGGTTGAAGAGAGGCACAGTTTACAGCAGTTTGCTTTAAGCTTAAGATTTCTTTGAAGGCTCACATTTTATCTTAAAAATTCATGCAATTTTACAATCTATTCCCTTTTCTTCTTGTTATTCTTTTAAATAAATGTTTTATTTAGGGATAGCTGTAGATTTATCAAAAAGTTTCAAGGCTAGTAAAGAGTTCCATGGGGGCTTCTCTGGTGGCTCAGACAGTAAAGAATATACCTGCAATGCAGGAGACCTGGGTTCAATCCCTGGGTTGGGAAGACTCCCTGGTGAAGGAAATAGCAACCCACTCTAGTACTCTTGCCTGGAGAATCCCCATGGACAGAGGAGCCTGACAGCTTACAGTCAATGGGATCACAAAGAGTCTGACACGACTGAGTGAATAAGCACTTAAGAGTTCCAAACGCCCCTCACCCAGTTTTCCCTATATTAACACCTTATATTGGGTTGGCCAGAAAGTTTGTTTGGATTTTTCCATAACATAACATCTTAGGGAAAAATCCAAATGAACTTTTTGGCTACTCCAATATAACCATGCTGCTGCTACTGCTAAGTCACTTCAGTCATGTCTGACTCTGTGAGACCCCATGACGGCAGCCCACCAGGCTCCCCCATCCCTGGGATTCTCCAGGCAAGAACATTGGAGTGGGTTGCCATTTCCTTCTCCAATGCATGAAGGTGAAAAGTGAAAGTAAAGTCGTTCAGTCGTGTCCGACTCTTTGCGACCCCATGGACTGCAGCCTACCAGGCTCCTCCCCCCATAGGATTTTCCAGGCAAGAGTACTGGATTGGGTGCCATTGCCTTCTCTGATAACCATGCTAACCTGGGTCATTTGGTTAAGGTAGTGTTTGCCAGATTTCTTCATTGTAAAATTATTTTCCCCTTTCCCTACCCTGCTGTTTGGAATTGAGTCCCTACATCCAGCCCACACTCAAGGGGAGGGGAGTTAAACTCTAGCTTCTGGATGAGGATGTATGAACATATGTTATTTAAAATTCTTCTGTAAGGAAGATGTGTCTCTTCTCCCTTATTTATTAATTAAATAATTTACTTATGTTGATTTGGATTGCTATTTTCTTAATCTAAAATAACACTTTTTACCCCCAAATCTACAAGTGGAGTTGACTTTCCGGAAACATGTGTATCCTGAAGATTCTCATACCCCCTGGCACGCTGCTTGAGAATCACAGACAGAACTAAAGCCCCACTAGGCCACTTTCTCACTTCCTTTGAATCACATGTGTATGTGTGTGTGTGTGTATGGTGTGTGTGTGTTCAGTCGCTCAGTTGTGTCTGACTCTTTGCAACCCCACGGACTGTAGCTGGCCAGGCTCGTCTGTCCATGGGATTTCTCAGGCAATACTACTGGACTGGGTTGCCATTTTCTCCTCCAGGAGATCTTCCCCACCCACAGATGGAACCCAGATGGAACCCGAGTCTCCTGTGTCTGCTGCATTGCAGGCAGATTCTTTACCCTTGAGCCACTGGGGAATGTGCTAGTCACTCAGCTATGTCCAGCTATGTGATCCTATGGACTGTCGCTGCTAGGCTCATTTGTATATGGAATTTTTCAGGCAAGAATACTGGAGTGGGTTGCCATTTCCTTCTCCAGGGGATCTTCCTGACCCAGGGTTTGAACCCAGATCTCCTGCACTGCAGGCAGATTCTTTACCGTCTCAGCTACCACTGGGGAAGCCCCTCTTAATAATGCTTGCACATGGAAGAATAAATGAATGATACACACAGGTGGGCTATAAAAATCACTAGGGTTGCCTGCAAGTAAGGAAATTTGACTTTAACACCTGTGTCTGACAATTAACTATTGATATTTCTTCTTTTGAAATCCCTCTAGGCACACTAAACACCTTCCATATTAAGACTTAGTACTAAATGGGAAGATGATTCAGCCACATTTTTTTTTAAATTCAGCTACATATTAATTGTGATTCTAATTTCCTTAAACCGTGTCTTTAAGAACTGTGTCTTTTACAACGAATTGCCTTGCCAAGCAGGAGACTCCAGTTTGATCTCTGGGTTAGATGATTCCCTGGAGAAGGAGATGGCAATCTGTTCCAGTATTCTTGCTTGGGAAATCCCATGGACAGACGAGTGTGATGGGCTGCAGTCCATGGGATCACAAAGAATTGATTTTACTTAGTGACTAAATTACCATCATCCTTTACAACGTAGTTAAAGGAAAAAAAAAAAAAGGTGGATGGAGGGAGGAGTGAGCAGTGCTTCTAAAATAGGAAGCCTAAATAACAGAAGCTTCTGCACCCAGGCCTCCAAAGGCTTATTTTCACCTGCTATAAGCCAGGGACCAATTGTACGAGCGTTCTCATTGGTCCGCACGTGAGAAGCAGGCGGGGCTTCACGTATAAAAAAGAGGAAGTTCGGCAGTGGTGCCCCTCGGTTGGTCTACTGCTACTGGGTGTGGTCTGAAGCTGGTGGGGAAAATAGTCTAAGATTCAACAGACTACTGCGTCCTAAGAAGTTCCCGTATGAGAGGATGAGGGAGGTAGTGGGCGGAGAGAACCAAACTTCTTGAGTCTCAAGGGAAATTTTGGTTAGCTTAGCTAAGTGAAGGTTGAATAAAGAAAAAGGACTAGAGACAGGAGCAAGCAGATTGAGGAACGCGAAATAAGGGAAGCCTGTCTTGTGCAGATAGAAAAATGCCTCTTAGGAGTTTATGGCAACTTCCTAAACTCACGTTCTCAGGCTTGTCTCTTCCTCAAGATGCAGCTGGAGGCGAAACTTACCTAGTTCAGTTCAGTTGCTCAGTCATGCCTGACTCTTTGCGACCCCATGGACTGCAGCATGCCAGGCTTCCATGTCATCACCAACTCCTTGAGCTTACTCACAGTCATGCCATCCAACCATCTCATCCACTGTCTTCCCCTTCTCCCGCCTTCAATCTTTCCCAGCATCAGGGTCTTTTCCAAGGAGTTAGTTCTTTGCATCAGGTGGCCGAAGTATTGGAGCTTCAGCTTCAGTATCAGTCCTTCCAATGAATATTCAGGACTGATTTTCTTCAGAATGGACTGGTTGGATCTCCTTGCAGTCCAAGGGACTCTCAAGAGTCTCCTCCAACACCACAGTTCAAAAGCATCAATTCTTTGGCGCTCGGCTTTCTTTATACTCCAACTCTCACATCCATATATGGCTACTGGAAAAACCCTAACTTTGACTAGACGGACCTTTGTTGGCAAAGCAATGTCTCTGCTTTTTAATATGCTGTCCAGGTTGGTCAACTTTTCTTCCAAGGAGCAGGCATCTTTTTATTTCATGGCTGCAGTCACCATCTGCAGTGATTTTGGAGCCCCCTCAAAAATATAGTCTGTCACTGTTTCCCCATCTATTTGCCATGAAGTGATGGGACCAGATGCCGTGATCATTGTTTTCTGAATGTTGAGTTTTAAGCCAACTTTTTCACTCTCCTCTTTCATATTCATCTAAAGAACTAAAGAGGCTCTTTAGTTCTTCTTCACTTTCTGCCTATGGGTGGTGTCATCTGCATATCTGAGGTGATTGATATTTCTCCCGGCAATCTTGATTTCAGCTTGTGCTTTATCCAGCCCAGCATTTCTCATGATGTACTCTGCATATAAATTAAATAAGCAGGGTGACAGTATACAGCCTTGCTGTACACCTTTCCTGATTTGGAACCAGTCTGTTGTTCCACGTCCAGTTCTAACTGTTGCTTCCTGATCTGCCTATAGGTTTCTCAAGAGGCAGGTCAGGTGGTCTGGTATTCCCATCTCTTTCAGAATTTTCCACAGTTTATTGTGACCCATGCAGTCAAAGGCTTTGGCATAGTCAAGAAAGCAGAAATAGATGTTTTTCTGGAACTCTTGCTTTTCGATGATCCATTGGATGTTGGTAATTTGATCTCTGGTTCCTCTGCCTTTTCTGAAACCAGATTGAACATCTGGAAGTTCTTGGTTCACATACTGTTGAATCCTGGCTTGGAGAATTTTGAGCATTACTTTACTAGCATGTGAGATGAATGCAATTGTGCGGTAGTTTGAGCATTCTTTGGCATTGCCTTTCTTTGGAATTGGAACAAAAACTGACCTTTTCCAGTCCTGTGGCCACTGCTGAGTTTTCCAAATTTGCTGGCATACTGAGTGCAGCACTTTCACAGCATCATCTTTCAGGATTTGAAATAACTCCACTGGAATTCCATCACCTCCACTAGCTTTGTTCGTAATGATGCTTCCTAAGGCCCACTTGACTTTGCATTCCAAGATGTCTGGCTCTAGGTAAGTAATCACACCATCATGGTTATCTGGGTCATGAAGATCTTTTTTGTACAGTTCTGTGTATTCTTGCCACCTCTTCTTAATATCGTCTCCTTCTGTTAGGTCTATACCATTTCTGTCCTTTATTGAGCCCATCTTTGCATGAAATGTTCGCTTGGTATATCTGATTTTCTTGAAGAGATCTCTAGTCCTTCCCATTCTATTGTTTTCCTCTGTTTCTTCGGATTGATCACTGAGGAAGGCTTTCTTATCTCTCCTTGCTATTCTTTGGAACTCTGCATTCAAATAGGTATATCTTTTCTTTTCTCCCTTGGCTTTCATGTCGTCTCTTTCCTCAGCTATTTGTACGGCCTCTTTGGACAACCATTTTGCCTCTTTGCATTTTTTTTCCCTTGATCACTGCCTCCTGTACAATGTCATGAACCTCTGTCCATAGTTCTTCAGGCTATCAGATCTAATCCCTTGAATCTATTTGTCACTTCCACTGTATAATCATAAGGGATTTAATTTAGGTCATACTTGAATGGTCTAGTGGTTTCCCCTACTTTCTTCAATGTAAGTCTGAATTTGGCAATAAGGATCTCTCTAGTTACTAAAGAGATCTCTAAAGGAGTTATTCTTGGAGTAGCTTAAGATAGGATCTTGAATTTTGAAGTTTCTTATGTGCAAATCTTTCTGAGAAGTCACCTGTTTCTTATTCTTTTTTAATCTCTAGCATAATAGAGACTTCAGGAAAATCACATTTCCAACTAAGCGACTACAGCTGTACAAGCCTTCTTTCAATGAAAGATAGGTTTAGAGCTTCTGTACTTAAAACTCACTAACATTGATTTCTTCATGAAGTATCTAAATGCTTTTCATCTGCCCTTCATTTGAAATCCTAAAATCTCTGTTGGAGAGAAACTTCTGGTTACAGTAACCAGAAATTGAGGAAAAACTTGCTTCTCTCCTCCCAGCTCTAGAAATTGAGTTAGCTTGGGTGAAAGCCTCGGAGAAAAGTGTGATTATCACCTTTGAATTAGACTTCTTTGATGAAAGGAAATGTCCTTTTTTATTAGAGAAGGATAGAACTAAAGTGAAATTCAAGCATGGTGTGAATTCCTCTTACCAGGGAGTTAGTCGTAACCACATTCCTTTTGACAGCAATCATCTGATCTGAAGAAAATAAAAAACCTGAGGGCTGACACCTTCTACCTGGATGTGGGGGAGGTTGGGGGTGGATGTATCACTTCACCTTGGGCTTTTCAAGTGTCGAATATTCTCACTTGAAAGCACTCATCTGCTAGGTGACTTGTCATGGGGAGGCTTTTGTAGTTGGTAGTGAGGAAATCTGGAGAAGGCAATGGCAACCCACTCCAGTACTCTTGCCTGGAAAATCTCATGGATGGAGGAGCCTGGTGGGCTGCAGTCCATGGGGTTGATAAGAGTCGGACATGACTGAGCGACTTCACTTTCACACATTGGAGAAGGAAATGGCAACCCACTCCAATGTTCTTGCCTGGAGGATCCCAAGGATGGGAGAGCCTGGTGGGCTGCCGTCTATGGGATTGCACAGAGTAGGACATGACTGAAGCGACTTAGCAGCAACAGCAGTGAGGAAATCTCATCTGGTTAGATGGTGACCTCGATCATTGAGGCTGTGAGGCTTCCTTGAGCTTATCAAGATGAATATCATGGGGGAAAGGGGCATCTTTGTGACAGACGCATCAAGAGCATTCTGTGTTCATTATCTTGACTGACTTCACAACTGCTACACAGCAAATTCCACTGAAGCTTCTGTATGTCAACTACATGCATTTATTTCTGCTAAAAATCATGCTATAACCGAACACCTATGTCTACTGCCTTAAGAAAAATGTGGAAAGGTGGAGAAAAATTCTGATAGTAAAGACATAAACCTTTGTCTTCCTCACCAGTAGGGGGTTGTCTTGTTTCCATGGTACTCATGAAGGAAGCAAGGTTCAAGGAGAAAAAATTTTGGCTTCATATAGATAACCCTGCTCATGAAATGTGTATTTCTGGGCCAGCAGTCTGCTTGATATATAATTTGACAGAGGAGATCTGGGATCTTGAGAGTCCCAGCCTTTCCAAGCAACGCTGTTGTAGTTAGAACGGTAATTAAGGAGCTTGAGGGGTTTTAGACATGTGAGGGCCTCCTAGAAGATTAAGCCTGGGGACAGGTGTGCTCCTTCTCTGTGGCTGCCTAACACTGAAAACCAATTTTATTTATCTCATCTTAGAGATAAATTGATCTCATCTTAGAGATAAACTTATCTTAGAGAGCTCTTACCTGTAATTATTTATGGTTGAAATTCTCTGCTTCTGAATTCAAAAGCTGGTATACCAGTGACTTAATTCTGTGAACCAAGGATCTGGTTAAATCTAAGTGTGAATTTTAAGGTATTAAATACCTGGTGTGTATGCTTTGTCTTCCAATCCCCTCCTTTTCTATAAACTTTATCAACCACTCTAAAAACCAAGGGAAATGGAAACAAAGTCAACCTATGTACATAAGTGTGCTTCAGATCTACAAAATACCTCCCTCATTGAATTGTTGGCAAAGAAAATACTGACCTCCAATAGAAAACCAACAGTGGTGGTACTGAGAAGTTTGTCTTTCCCACCTTAGAAATGCAGGGCAGCACAATCGCCATTCACTTTTTAATAGTTAGTCAATAAAAGGACTCCACTGCAGCTGAGTCCTGTGAAACTGGTGTCTCTATATGGGTGGTGTTACTGCAGAGGCTTCCGGTCAGTCATGCGGCTCTAGATATCAAACCATGGTGTGATGGAGTAGGAGGAGGCAACTGTAACTGTAGCTGTAACTGGGGAGTGGAGAGAAGAGGTTGAACAGCATCACATCAGTTGTAAACTTCTACAAGAGATGGGATAGTACAGGATTTCACTCTGCCCATGGGAATTTGGCCATGCCTTCGGCTACTTCTGTGTGGATGTCCCTCTGAGCTTTGGCCTGATGTGCATTTTGCCTGCTTTTTGGCCACTGTGCTCAGTCCAGCCTGAATCTCTGCTTATGTCCCCTCTTAAAATTTGTCTGGGATTCAGGTTTTATAAGCTCAGACCCTGACTAACCCTTGTGTGTGTACGTGCTAAGTCACTTCAGTGTGTCCGACTCCTTTGCAACCTTATGGACTGTAGCTGACCAGGCCCCTCTGTCCATGGGATTCTCCAGGCAAGAAAGAATACTGGAGTGAGTTGCTACTCCCTTCTCCAGGGGATTTTCCCAACCCAGGGATTGAGCCCACATCTCTTGTGTCTCCTGCATTGGCAGGCAGATTCTTTACCTCTAGTGCCACCTTGGAAGGCCTTAATCAAAAATTCCTCAGTTTTGCCAAGGCCACTTTGAGTTCAGCTCATTCTTTGGGTTTCTTAGTATTCACTGTTCACCTAGAGCTGGTCAACACTGACACCAAAGCCCAGTGGCTGCCTTTCCAGCAGGTTGGATGTAGCCAGGTATCATTTCTTAGCACCAGATCTTTCTCAAACTGTCTCTGTGGTGTACTTAGCTGCTCCGACTGTGTCTGACTCTTTGCAACCCCATGGACTGTATAGTATGCCAGGCTCCCCTGTCCATGGGATTCTCCAGGCAAGAGTACTGGAGTGGGTTGCCATGGCCGTCTCCAGGGGATCTTCCCAACCCAGGGATCGAACCCAGAACTCTTGCTTGCAGACAGACTCTTTACTGTCTGAGTTACCAGGGAAGCCCAAGAATACTGGAGTGAGTAGCCTATCCCTTCTCCAGGGAATCTTCCTGACTCAGGAATTGAATTGGGATCTCCTGCATCGCAGGCAGATTCTTTACCAGCTGAGCTCCTAGGGAAACTCAAACTGTTTAGTTGAACACTATCTTTATCTTAATTATATTAAGTCACTCAGACAAGTATTAAGTATTGAAAAGGGGGGTAGTAAGAAAATAGTCAAAGGTGAGAGAATTTAATGATAGAAATTGGAATCAGGTGAGCTAAAACCTGTGCCTTTAGAAGCTGTTATTTTCTTTAGAGGGATTTCTTAAGGACAGCTGTCTGTGATCAAGACACTCTTCCTATAAACCTACATGTAGGAGGCTAATATTCGATGATGTAATCAAAGCCAATGGCTTCAAACTTTGAGAATCCTGATATATAACGAAATAGAAGCCCACTGTAGGAGTAGCAGGGAAATGCAGCAATCTCCTACTAGCCTACTGTCGTAACTGGCCTAGAGAATGCCCACAATGCTGGGGAGAATGACACTTGCTGAAAGATGCTTGCCTACTTGAGTGCTTAAAAATCATTCCTATTAAGGGAAACACCTCAAGCTGGTAAGTGTGGTCATGGCATTCACTTCTCCAAATTCTCGGGCTGCTCCTAGGGAAACTCCTTATCTAGGCATAATCTTCTTTCTTCCTGTATCAAACTGAGAACTGAGTCACCCTCTGGGTCTTACGGCTTCCATGACGTCTGTTTCTTGGTACATCAAAAGTCTGAGGTCTTAAATGGGATGGGGGTGCAGCTGGAGAAAATGCTTTCACAAAGGAGCTTGGGCCTTAGATACAACTCTGAATTCTTTGATCCATGAAGCAGTTTGGTACCATCCCTTTCAGGGATGTGATTCTGTTTCACAGGAATGGCTGGAATCTTCTCCTGCAGGAATCCATTAGAAGCCTGAGGTGAGAGAGGCTACCCAGGTCAAGTGACTTCCCCTTTCCCACCTCACACACTAGATAGACCCACTGACTGGAGCCAGGGATTGGCCGGCAGTGTGTGTGCGTGTTAAGTCGCTTCAGTTGTGTCTGACTCTGTGCGACTCTGCCAGATTCCTCAATCTGTGGGATTCTCCAGACAGGAATACTGGAGTGGGTTGCCATGCCCTCCTCCAGGGGATCTTCCCAACCCAGGGATCAAACCTGCATCTCTTACAGCTGCCAGGTGTGTTCTTTACCACTAGCACCACCTGGGAAGCAGTCTTGTGTTATCCTGATGGAAGATTAAGTGTTTGCTGTTGATTAACGCTGGACGCTTTTCATTGAGTGTGCTTTCATTTGGTCTAATTGGGAGCAGTACATGTTGGAATTAATTGGTTTTCTGGAAGGAACTCACAATAGAGGGACTTCTCTGGTGGCTCAGACGGTAAAGTGTCTGTCTGCAATGCAGGAGACCTGGGTTCGATCCCTGGGTTGGGAAGATCCCCTGGAGAAGGAAATGGCAACCCACTCCAGTACTATTGCTTAGAAAATCCCATGGACAGAGGAGCCTGGTAGGCTACAGTCCATGGGGTTGCAAAGAGTCGGACACGAATGAGCGACTTCACTTTCCAATTGCACCATATACACAACATCACTTTTGGATGAAGATCGGCCTTTGGTGTTGTTGGTGATTCATGTGCCATGATCTCTCCCATTCCACGTTATTGTACGGTATCCACTTTTCATCGGCTGTCATTTGTCTTATGGACAGAGGAGCCTGGTAGGCTGCAGTCCATGGGGTCGCTAGGAGTCGGACATGACTGAAGCGACTTAGCAGTCATTTGTCTTAAAAATGAAATTCTTTTTTTAAAATAGAGAATTGCACATAGAAATATGGTTGAGAATGTTTTTTTCTGCTTAACTTCTGAGGAACCTGAACATCAAAGCAATTAACATAACCAAGCTGGTGCAAATGATTTTCAGTGTTTGATGTGGATATTATGTCATCTATCTCCTGCATGGTATAGCATTGATTGTTTTTAGGAATGTCTCAGTTTGATCGCTATCAACTTCAACTGGCCTGAGTGTGGAACATTGTTCAGTGAGAAATCTCCAGCGTGAAACTTCACAAACCCACTTTTGACACAGTTGGTCAGTCACAGTACTTCCATACACTGCATAAGTCTTTTTTTGGGTTTCAGTTATGTCTTTACCTTTCGTAAGTAATAAAGCTTTTTTATTCCATATTAAATACTAAAGTGGCTACACATAAATTTACCAATTTTGATAAGTTTTTAAAAAATATATGCTGATATGACAGCCATCACAATACAATCTAACAAAATTGTTTTGAATGAAGTTAAAGACAACGAACTGCTACTAGAGCTATTATTGTAACAGTAAAAACTGCACAATCTTTTTGGTCAAACCAATATGTATAAAATAGATAACTAATGGAAAACCTACTGTATAGCACAGGCAATTCAATGCCCTGTGTGTGTGCATGCTTTAGTCACGTCCGACTCTTTCAGACCCTAAGGGCTATAGCCCGCCAGGCTCCTCTGTCATTGGAATTTTCCAGGCAAGAAACTGGAGTGGGTTGCCATTTCCTACTCCAGGGGATCTTCCTGACCCAGGGATCAATCCATTATCTCTTGCGTCTCCTGCATTGGCAGGCAGATTCCTTACCACTGTCACCTGGGAAGCCCACTCAATGAACTGTGGTGACCTAAACAGGAAGGAAATCCAAAAATCAGGGTGTATATGTAAACAAATAACTGATTCGCTTTGCTGTTCAGCAGAAACTGACACAACATTGTAAAGCAACTACTCCAATAAAAATTAACAGAAAAGTGAAGTTTCATATTAACTCAGTAGATGCATTTCAACATATAAAATAATGAGCCTTTATTTTGGTACTAAGTTTTTGAAGTTTGGTATGTGTTTTAAATTTATAACATCAAATCTAGCACCATCTTAAGTGCTCAATGGCTAGCGTCTAGTCATGTTGGACTAGGTAAAAGATAACCTTGGGTCCTACGGTTTAACCTCATTTGCCATCTGTTTGCAGAGTCAGACACAACTTAGCAACTGAGCATGCATTTAAAGATACACTAGTCTAAAATGACTTAGGTAGAATGCAGTTTGAATATTGTCACTTGAATGCAAACCCTTTAACAAGAGTTCCCAGGAACCAGGATATTGGAATCACATAAACTGTTTACTTGGACTTTGTAAGAATGACTGCCTTTGTGTTTAACACCAGCCTACACCCACAATATGTCTTTCATACTCCAAGGAGTCACTTTATTTGATTATTGCTGGCAGACTTTGTCCTGGAATCTTCTACCTTATATGAACCCAAGCACACACTCCACAGCTTTATTTTAGTAACTCCTGACTATCCTATGGGTAGGACACTGGGAAGATACAAGTACCTCTTACCTTTGAAATCTTTGACTGTTTTCCAACGTGAGTTGGTGGTAATGTATTTTTTGCTGTGCTGGGTCTTGGTTGCTGTAGGTGGGCTTTCTCTAGTCGCAGTGCACTCGCTTCTCGTCGCAGTGGCTTCTCTTGTTGCAGAGCATGGGCTCTAGGGCCTGCGGGCTGCAGAAGTTGTGGTGAATGGGCCCAGCTGCCCCATGGTATGTGGAATCTTCCTGGGCCAGGCTTTGAACTGGTGTCCTCTGTAGGTGGCTTCTTAACCACTGGACCACCAGGAAGTCCTTTGTATTTATATTTGAGTTGGTGGTAATCTATAGATCAGGTACTTGCATGCTAAGTCACTTCAGTTGTGTCTGACTCTTTGTGACCCCATGGACTATAGCCAGTCAGGCTCTGTCCATGGGATTCTCTAGGCAAGAATACTGAAGTGGGTTTCCGTTTCCTCCTTCAGGGAATCTTCCTGACCCAGGGATCGAAACTGTATCTCTTAAGTCTCTCGCATTGGCAGGCAGGTTCTCTACCACTGGCACTATCTGGGAAACCCTTCGATCAAGTACTTAGGCTCTTGATATCTACCTTCAGGGCCTCACCCTCCACCCCTCTTCAAAACACAGGCTAGAGTCTCCTCATAGTGGAGGAACCATTGGCTTACTACTGTGCTACATTCAAATTGGGCTTGGAGTGTGCTTTTCAGGGATGGGCTGTCAAGGAGACTTCTCATAAACCAATAGGGGTATAGACCTTCTTAGGTGACCAGAGATAATGTGCCTGTATAAGGACCAGTGTAAATGGATATCTAACTCAACCAAGTTTCCTTTGGTGGTGGTGGTGCGGTGGGGGGTGGAGGAGGGTGGCAAATGTCTTCTGCTTGCAACACAGCTCCTTACTCAAAACTTCTTTCAAGTTAAACTTACCCAGCCTGGACTGGAATTTAGCACAGCTGGCCTGGCTCCCCTACCCCGCCCCCCGCCAGGTGTTTATATTTACTGGCAGCATCTACCTTTGCCAAGAGGAAGCTTTTGTCTTTGGAGTAGGAAGGTGGAGAAGACAGAAAGTGTCTGTTCCTCAGACCTACATTAAGGAGATATGGTGAGGGTGAAAAGCATGAGAGACTGGGGCTATCCTCAGGTGGTGGTGGTGAGGTACAGATTTTTAAGTCCAGACCTTGTACATATCTGCAAGCAAGCAGTCCACACCTTGTCACACCTTCTGTGCCAAATGCCCAGCCACCCTCCAGATGCAATAAATCCTCAGGTCTAATGATCATGAGGCCAATTGCAAGGTCACATGGAGGTAATTGTAGCTTCCCTTGTTATATCAGAGCTAGATGGGAGCATCACTCTGACCTGTAGCTATACTATAAAACTCATGAATGACTGGGAGTCAAACACTTGAATAACTATGGTTTATCACTTGGTGTTATTACTACTATAACATCACTGATCTGGTTACTAAACTTTGAGCAATATCCCTAGTTAATTAGATCTTAACCTTGTAAGAGGTGCCTTAACCTCTTATTTATGTATTTACATATGCAAATATGCCTCTTATATGTCTCATATATGTACATATGCCTCTTATTTACATATACATTACATATCTAAGGAAGCCAGGATCCCATGACCTTACCAAGTGTTGTTAACTCCTCTTTACCTGGAAGCTCAGGGCTTATTTCTCCTTACTCTGCTGCCTCTATATGATGCTAGATTGATCCTCGAGTGGCTGATAGTAAAGCTAGTGAAGAATCTCAACAAACACTGTGCCTGGTTTTGTCTGGCTGTTTTTTAAATTATGTACAATACTTAAAGAGCCTTCCAAATGAACTCAACATTAGCTTGTATAATGACTAGGCCAAAGTTGTGACTAGGAGCCAAGTGACCAGCCAAACTAGTAGCAAGAGCTGTTTGTGGGTCATCAGCGGTTAGGCTCTTAGAGAGACAACCAAGAGTTAGTTCATGGCAACTGAAAGAGTTACTACCACCTGGCAAGTTACCTTAACCTCTGAGAAGTTACTGTTCTTATAGGCAGCATTTTGTTCTTTCAAAAATTTAGAAATCCAAATTTCATAGAATAACAGTAGTCCCTTCAACTCAGTCTTAAGATACACTTCTGATGTTTTTTCCTAAGCTAATCTTCGGCCACTACTTCAGCAGTTTAAAAAAAAAAAAAAATTGGTCTAAAATGAGTCTGCAAATGCCAATCGTATTTTGGAGCTCATTTAACTGATTACTCAAAGATGAAATCAAAGACTGGCTAGAACCTTGTGGTGGAATGGAAGGCAGTTCTTACACGTCATCTTATATAATTGCTCTCGCCTATTGAAAATACCTAAGTGTAAATACCTAAGCCCCAGCAATACACAAAGGGCACAGGCTATAAGGTAACTGGGCAAACTAGTATCTGACTTGACTCAACACTTAGCAGGCTGAAAGAAACAATCGGCTGTGGTCCTAGCTGTCAAAAACCTGGCTTGTCACCTCAGGTTGGGCAATGCAAACAGATAAAGTCCAGTCAATATTTTGCTTCATCCCAAAATATATAAGTTCTAGGTAAATGGGTAATGACCCTGTCTAATTTTAAGCTTCTTCAAAGAGATACTGAAAATCGTGATTCACTGGGCTTTTTCTTAGTTTACAAACCTAAAAGCTGGTTTGTTTATAATTGTGTACTAAATTAATTGCCTGAATGTTATAGCCTGGTTGGTAGCTGGTATGTCCAGCCAAAGGTTCTGTGGGGACACTTAAAACCTTGAATGAACAGATTCACCTGTTGAGAGAGTTTGGACGATCCATGAAGTCTAGCTGTGGGGTGCCTTCTCATTCTCCATCCCCATTGTTAGAATCGGGTGTGTTTTAGAATGTTGAAGTTTTCTGTACCTCACTGGGGTGGGGAAGATTTATCAGATTAATAGATGACACAAACTCCCAGATGAACTTAAAGTAGGACAACTGAAACAGCGCCATTTACACCCCAATCTACTCAGCGTTAATATTCCAAAGAACACATGGGAGCCTCTTCAGGCTGAGGAAGCCAGGTTTATCTTCGGCGCACTTCCTGGTGAATTTCCCCACTGACTGCAGCTTCTGCTCATATTCCTACTAGGTTTCACATAAGCAGAAGTTACCCTTCTCTGGCAGTCGACTCCAAGCAGAGATCTTAAACACCCTGTCTCATGGTCATAGGACCCTTCTTGTTTGGGTTCTCTATAGCATTTTCCTGGTTCCAGTCTCATATTCATACTAGTTACACACTTGCCTAATCTTATCTTTTCTTTCACCTCTCCTGACTTTCTATTCACTTTCTATTCTTTGCTTTACCATTTGCCTTAAACTCTAGTGGGAAGAATTCCCTGGTGGCCCAGTGGTTAGGACGCTGCAGTTTCACTGCTGAGGGTGCAGGTTCAGTAAGATCCTCAAGCTGTGTGTCATGGCAAAAAGACGAAGGAGTATTGACAGTTCTGATTCCCCATTTTCTTGTGTTGTAAACACTTAGTCTATACACCTGTTCATTGCTCAAATACGTGGGACCATGGTGGTTATGTGAGCAGTAGATCAGAGTCATGACTAACTATAAAATTTGTGAATATGGACAAACAATAGTAGCAGCAGTAGCTGAGCCATTATACCATTGTTAGGACGCTGCAGTTTCACTGCTGAGGGTGCAGGTTCAGTAAGATCCTCAAGCTGTGTGTCATGGCAAAAAGACGAAGGAGTATTGACAGTTCTGATTCCCCATTTTCTTGTGTTGTAAACACTTAGTCTATACACCTGTTCATTGCTCAAATACGTGGGACCATGGTGGTTATGTGAGCAGTAGATCAGAGTCATGACTAACTATAAAATTTGTGAATATGGACAAACAATAGTAGCAGCAGTAGCTGAGCCATTATACCATTGTTCTAAATGCTTTATACACTGGTTGATTTTAGTAACTCCTAAAGAGTGGTTATTTACACTTAATAAGTTTTTTTTAAAAATGGAGGCCTAGAGTTTGTCACTTTCTCAATCTTTCTACCTAGGAAGTGTCTTTATGTACACAATTAAATTGCCCTTACAGTGATTTGCTCTCATGGGCCTATAGAACAAGCCTTTTATCTAATACTGAATTTTATCATTAAGGGTTAGGTATCATAAATATCAGACTGAATCTTAGCCCCAAACTACATGTGGTCAGGTAGCTGTCATTCCTGCCTTGCTCAGTGAGTAGCTAGTTGTCTTAAGAGAACAACAGTCACTTCCTGTATCACAATGTCCTGTCTGCTTACACGGCTTCTGTGTACACTGACTCAAATGTCAACTGTGGGTAATGTGTGGTTTCTCTCATTATGTGAACAGAAATTGGGTGTGGCCAGATGACTGGTTAAATGTCATGAACTTAGTCATGTGCATGTTTGTGTCAGACTAAATGACCAAATAGATATAAAAAGGCACAATAGATCTCTCATAACTCAGAACATATCTTGCTGTCTTTCCCTTGCATTTTTTGGTGGCTTCACTCCACCTAAGATCTCTATTCTGTTTCAATAAACCAGTTAAGGTCTGATGTTTGTCACATATGATTAACAAATGCATGTATTTAATTCTCCAGTAAGATTTAGATTCATTTTACAGAATACCTGTCTGATTCAGTGAAGCAAGCAGGAGCTGTCACCTGAGGTACTGGAACTGATGGAGAAATCTTACTCTGAGGTATTACAACAGTCAGTTGTAATACTTCCAACTTACCTGAGAAAACACTGAAGTACTGGCCCACTGCCAGATAAATAATCTCAATTACTCAGTTTCAGACAGTTACACACTTTTATAGGTGACACTTTGAGGCCAACTGCCTAGTCTCCCTCATAAGAGGTACTGGAATTTGCACCTCAGATCTCATTCCAAAGTCAAGTACTTAGATGCTGGGATGGTTATCAAAACACCTCATTCAGCCTGACTCAACCTTACTGCCGAAAGCTGCTACTCAGTTTCCTTGTGCATAGGTGACTAATACCATGCACTTTGTTTCCCCAATAAGTAATCCTGTTGTTTCACGTAATGAACTTCTCTCCAGCTTGCTCAATTCTACCCACTTCATTCCCATTAAGATGGTTGTCTCCATATGACCTCCAGTCTGTTGACCTCTTTATTTCTGTATTCTAGCTGCTTCCTTAATTTTCTTGTTAGCATGTCTTTTCTCCCAAGTAACAGTGTTGTGCCTCTATTTTAGTCCTTTCTGATGAACCTTAACTCTGTGTGAATCAAGGTGTCTACTTTGTCCTAATACTGAAAGAGTAGAGTTGGGCTGAATTTATAAAGACTAAGGTATTTTTGTGCCTCTGAACTCATCACTGACTTTAGGATCTCTGCCAGATGTCACAGAGGGGAGGAAGAGAAGCCAGAGAAACAGTTGTTGGGCAATCTTGAGCTTAGATTTCTCTTAAACCCAAATGTCAGGTAACTTTTGCTTTGTTCTTTTAATAGCATTCCATGGCTTTCAAAGATTATAGATAAGATGGTAAGTGTGCATTATTAGCTACAAATCAATGTAGCATAAGCTGACATTTCACGTTTTATTTTCACTTACTCTCATCAATTCTTATAAAACTCAGCACCCTAAGTATCTGCCATGTTCTAAGATGGGCTCCATGCACTGACTTCCTTCTCTGGATCAGTCTCTTTGAGAGGAGTCTCATGACTGTGTCCCTGCTGACAGAGAGAGGGCCTTTGGGTTGATGGGACTCATAATGTGAGAAACTCTCCAAAGTGGTTCCAGAGACCTCAGGCCTCTGAATAAGAGGTTCCACAGCTTGAACCTCTTGTCCTAAGAGGGCTTTGGATTTCCCTGGTGATGAAGACTCTGTGCTCCCAGTGCAGGGGGCCTGGGTTGGAACCCTGGTCAGGCAACTAAGAACCTTCGAGTTGCAACAAAGACCTGGTACAGTCAGAAAAAAAAAAAAAAAAGCCTTGGGTAACTTTCTAATCAGCTCAGCAGACAGCCATCGCTTACCTGTTCTCTGTTTCAGTTTTCTAGAGGACAAGGATCTTCTGGTCGACTCCAGTTAAAAATGTTTCCCTGCATTTAATATCATTGTGGGAGAGCATTCCCTCTTTAAAATGAGAGTATCCACACTTCAGAATCCGCCTGCCAGTTCAGGAGACACAGGAGACAAGAATTGAATCCCTGGGTCAAGAAGGTCCCCTGGAGGAGGAAATGGCAACCCATTTCAGTATTCTTGCCTGGAAAATTCTGTGGACAGAGGAGTCTAGTGGGTTACAGTCCATGGGGTCATAAAGAGTCAGACATGACTGAGCATGCACGCAAACCCACACTTTCAGTCTGGTTTTCAGGCAAATTTACAAAAGCAGTCAATGTTTCATAACTTAGTCAAGCTTTCCTTTTTCTATGGTTATTAAGTGCCCCCTGTTGGAGGCTGTGTTTAAAGCTCTAATTGGTGGTGGTACCCTGTCTTGCTTAACTAGCAAGAGCCCGAGTCCTTGAACAGAAGCCAAGTTTCCCAAAACTTGGAAGGTTTGGGCTGAAGATTATACCCCATTAGGTCATCTCCCTGTGGTCTTGGAGAGGTATTTGCTACAGTCTTCTTTGCTTGTGGGCCTTTCCAAATCTTGGTCTCTTACCCTAGGGTGATGCATTTAGAGTTGGTATTGATACTTACCAACAGCATCCTTCCATATCTTCCACCCAAGGCTAGTTGCTTTGTTCTCATCTGCTGAAATTACCTGAGGATAGGTCGAGCTGGAAATTTTGGGCTGGTTGGGGCCCAGTACACACTGGCTTCTGGTTGGTCTTGAATAAACCCTTTCTCCCCATTACTTTCCTATTTTGAGGTGGACATTTTAAAACCTGGGCCTAATGGGACACCAGGAGTAAAATGGTTAATTTTCTAGGCAGTGATTTTGTCATGAGTTACAAGGCTGGCATGCCCCAGATGAGTGTCTCAGACTATCTGCGGCAGGACTGGTCTGCTCCTAATCCATCATGGGCCAACACCTCAAACAGAGTAAAAGGAATGAAATTAGGTGATTTGTAGAGACGTGAATGGACCTATAGACAGTCATACAGAGTGAAGTAAGTCAGGAAGAAACAAATATCATTTATTAACACATACGTGGAATCTGAAAAATTTGGTAGAGACGATCTTATTTACAGAGCAGAAGAAAAGACATAGATGTAGAGAACAAACCTATGGATACCAAGGAGGAACAAGAGGGTGGGATGAAGTGGGAAATTGGTGTGGACATATATACACTATTGATACTACATATAAAATAACTGAGAACTACTGTAAAGTACAGGGAACTTTACTTAAAGCTCTAAAAATGACAGTGATCTAAAAATGGGAACAAATGTATTTGTTGTTGTTCAGTCACTAAGTCATGTTCGATTCTTTGCAACCCCATGGACTGCAGCATGCCAGGCTCCCCTGTCTTCATCGTCTCCTGGAGTTTGCTCAGATTCATGTCCACTGAGTCAGTGACGCTTTCTAACCATCTCATCTTCTGCCTCCCCCTTCTATTTCCTTCAATATTTCCCAGCATCAAGGTCTTTTCCAAGGAGCTGGCTCTTTGTATCACGTGGCCAAAGTATTGGAGCTTCAGCAACAGTATGTTAGTTGCTCAGTCATGTCCTACAATTTGCTACCCTGTAGGCTTTGGCCTCGGAGAAGGCAATGGCACCCCACTCCAGTACTCTTGCCTGGAAAATTACATGGACAGAGAAGCCTGGTAGGCTGCAGTCCATGGGGTTGCTGAGGTTCGGACACGACTGAGCGACTTCACTTTCATTTTTCACTTTCATGCATTGGAGAAGGAAATGGCAACCCACTCCAGTGTTCTTGTCTGGAGAATCCCAGTGACGGGGGAGCCTGATGGGCTGCTGTCTATGGGGTTGCACAGAGTGGGACACAACTGAAGTGACTTAGCAGCAGCAGCAGGCTTTGGCCTACCAGGCTCCTCTGTCCATGGAATTCTCCAGGCAAGAATACTGGAGTGGGTAGCCATGCCCTTCTCCAGGGGATCTTCTGATGGAGGGATCAAACCCAGGTCTTCTGTATTGCAGGCAGATTCTTTACTGTCTGAGCCACCAGGGAAGCCCAACTCTATGCAATGTAGCCTGCCAGGTTCCTGTGTTCATGAGATTGTCCGGGCAAGAATACTGGAGTGGGTTTCCATGCCTTCCTCCAGTGGATCTTCTTGACCCAGAGATCGAACCTATGTCTCTTAGATCTCCTTCATTGGCAGATGGCTTCTTTACCACTAGAACCTCCTGGGAAGCCCATTCAGCAACAGTCCTTCCAGTAAATATTCGGAGTTGATTTCCTTTAAGATTGACTGGTTTGCTCTCCTTGCTGTCCCAGGGATTCTCAAGAGTCATCTCCAGCACCACAATTCAAGAGCATCAATTCTTTGGTGCTCAACCTTCTTTATAGTCCAACTCTCAACCTACTGGAAAAACCATAGCTTAGACTATATGGACCTTTGTTGACAAGGTGATGTCTCTGCTTTTTAATATGATAAACCTAGATAGCATAGTTTTCCTCCCAAGGAGCAAGTGTTCTAACTTCATGACTGCAGTCACCATCTGCAGTGATTTTGGAGCCCAAGAAAATAAAAATATGTCATTGCTTCCACTTTTTCCCCTTCTATTTGCCATGAAGTGATGGGATCAGATGCCATGATCTTAGTTTTTGCTTTTTTTTTAATGTTTTAAGCCAGCTTTTTCACTCCTCTTTCACCCTAATCAAGTGGCTCTTTACTTCCTTTTCACTTTCTGCCATTAGAGTGGTTATCATCTGCATTTTTGAGGTTGATCTTCTCCCAGCAATCTTGATTCCATCTTGTGATTTATCCAGTCTGGAATTTTGCATGATGTACTCTGCATTTTAGTCAAATAAGCAGGGTGATGTATAGCTGGATTCGCTTTGCTGTATGGTAGAAGCTAACATAACATTGTCAAGCAACTGTACTCCAATAAAAATTAGAATTAGCAGAAAATTATAGCCAAATCTTACTAGACTTAATAGACAAAATTACATTTTGGCAAAAATCAGAAAAATAAACAACCCAATAAAAACATGGGCTGCTACTGCTGCTAAGTCACTTTAGTCATGTCTGACTCTGTGTGACCCCATAGACGGCAGCCCACCAGGCTCCCCCGTCCCTGGGATTCTCACTGGAGTGGGGTGCCAGTTCCTTCTCCAATGTATGAAAGTGAAAAGTGAAAGGGAAGTCGCTCAGTCATGTCCGACTCTTCACGACCCCATGGACCGCAGCCTACCAGGCTCCTCCATCCATGGGATTTTCTAGGCAAAAGTACTGGAGTGGGGTGCCATTGCCTTCTCCGAAAAACATGGGCAGAAGGCCTAAAAAGATATTTCTTCAAAAAAGTTATACAGATGGTCAAGCACATGAAAAGATGCTCAACATTGCTCATTACTTGAGAAATGCAAATCAAAACTACAATGAGTATCATCTCACGCTGGTCAGAATGGCCAGGGGATTGTCAATGGCTGATAATGGTCAGAATGGCCATTATCAAGAAAATCTATGAACAATAAATGCTGGAGAGAATATGAAGAAAGAGAACCCTCTTGCCCTGTTGGTGGGAATGTAAATTGATACAGTCACTGTGGAGAACAGTATATAGATTCCTTAAACTATGAATAAAACTACCATATGACCCAGCAATTCCGTTACTGGGCATATTCCCTGAGAAAACCAAAAGTCAAAGGCATGTACCCCGATGTTCATTGCAGCACTGTTCACAATAGCCAAGACATGGAAGCAACCTCGGTGCTCAGCAGATGAGTGGATGAAGTTGTGGTACATATATACAATGGAATATTACTCAGCTATAAAAAGGAACAAATTTGAGTTAGTTGTGGTGAGTTGGATGAACCTAGAGCCTGTAATACAGAGTGAAGTAAGTCAGAAAAAGAAATATCATATTAATGCACATATAAGGAATCTAGAAAAATGATACTGATGAACCTATTTACAGGGAAGGAATGGAGATGCAGACATAGAAAACAGACTTTAGACACAGTCCGCATACATATGCATTCATCCTCAGTCGTGTCCAACTCTTTGTGACAGTATAGACTGTAGCCCGCCAAGCTTCTCTCTTCATGGGGTTTTCCAGGCAAGAACACTGGAGGAAGCTTCTATTTCCTCCTCCAGGGGATCTTTCCCAACCCAGGGATTGAACTTGTGTTTCCTGCAATGGCAGGTGGATTCTTTACCAGTGAGCCATCAGGAAAACCCAGGGGAAGGGGAGAGGGTGGGACGAATTGAGAGAATAGCACTGGCATATATACACTGTGGTGGTTTGGTGGTTTAGTCGCTAAGTCATGTCCAACTCTTGCAACTCCATGGATTGCAGCCTGCCAGGCTCCTCTGTCCATTGGGATTCTCCAGGCAATACTGGAGTGGGTTGCCATGCCCTTCTCCATGGGACCTTTCCTAGCCAGGAATTGAGCCCAGGTCTCCTGCATTGCAGGCAGATTCTTTACTGACTGAGCTACAAGGGAAGATATATATACACGACCATGTCTAAAAATAGATAACTAGTGGGAAGCTGCTATATATATCAGAGGCAGCCCAACCTGGTGCTCTGTGATGACGGGGTTAGGTGGGGTATGGGAGAAGTTGGAGGGAGGCTCAAGAGGCAGAGGATATATATGACTGATTCAAGTTGTTGTATGGCAGAAACCAACACTATGGTAAAGCAATTATCTTCCAGTTAAAAAGATCCATGCAGAATCAAAATATTGAAGAAAACTTCACTAAACGATATGGAATGAGTACTGAGCATCAGTACTTCAAGTGTTCAGTTTCTAATATGACCGATGAGTTTCCTTAATTTACTGAATCTATGTTGGATTGACAGCAACACTACTCACAAGGGATAATGTAACTAAACTACGTTTTAATAACTCATAATAGGAAGACTAGTCTCTTATAGGCATGTTGATCAGAATGGAGGATTTTAAAACCATCACAGCAGGCCTGGGATGTTTAATTTGGCCAAAATTATCAAGAAATGTACTAAATACATCTCAGTCCTTCATCACTAGCCAATTACAAGCATATCCTGTAAAGCGATGGTTATCTTCAAGATAAATTGATTCCAGATCTGAATTTGCCTGCATGGATCTCTTGATAAAAAGCCCCGAATGAAAAAATACACAATACAGAAAAATTTAGACTTCCATATGCCAGAACGGATTTATCTAAGCATTGGTTAATTAAAGATGGACTATTTAAGATTCTTTTAAAAAAGAAAAAAAACATTTTAGTAAGGTATTACTTTATGACATCTTACACTTTCATAATGTTTAATACTCATAGGTATATAGAATGTTTGATCTTAACAAAAACCAAGTGGTTGTACATTAATTTGGGGGCAGAAGTAAAGCTAAAACATTCTGAATTTTTCTTCCCTTGATTTATCTTTTTCTTGTCAACTTTATGGTTTAATTTATTACTATGGAAACTATAGCTTTTGGAGTCTGAAGTAGCTGAGAGAGGACTAAAATACATGGAATGGGCTTTTTAAAACTGGAGAACTGAAGCTGCTGAGATTTCACTGTGGAAAGATGGTTTCAAGATGGCTAAATCCTAGAGATAGCTACACTCTGGATGCCATGTCTCCAAAGTTCCCTACAGGATTATGCCAAAGATTGGCTTGAAGAATCCTGCCACCCCTCTCCCACGATACCCCGCCCTCTGGTTGTTGCTTAATATGGTTCTATGTAAACCATAGAAACTATGGTTTCAAGCCATGAGTACACTTCCCTGCAGACCAGACTATCATTCCCTAAACCCATCCTACATAGGAATTCTTGAGATGCTGCTTTTCTAGAGGAATAGTCTGAGCTGTGCTGGGAGATGACATGACCTAGTGAGGAGAACAGACTTGGTACCCTGGCCTGAACTGGAATTTCAGGTTTTCTGTCTTCTGCCTTTGTAACTTATTGGCAGATCAGTTATCCTCCCCAAGCCTCAGTTGTCTGGTTAAAAAAAGATGCTAGCATTGTCAGGATTAGTATATAGAAGTTACTTTGCAGAGGATGACCAAATTGCTCATTTCAGAAGGTGAGGAAGTTTTTGGTCTGTGACAGGACTTAATGTCTTGCAGCTATAGCTTTAAGATAAGGTTTTTTAATAGCAAAGGGGAGAGGTCAGAATGGCTAAAATCCAGAGCCTACACAGGAGATATTTATAACATGCTACTCAAAAAACTGAGTCCCATAGAATATTTCTAGCACCACACTTTCCAAACATTTGCCATTAAGGCCCACAGGGAACTTGTTACTGAACCAGGTTGATCTTGCAAGATTTGCAAGGAGCAAGCCAAAACGCTGAATTCTCTAGGCCAGAATACTGGAGTGGGTAGCCTTCCCCTTCTCCAGGGGATCTTCCCAACTCAGGGATCAAACCCAGGTTTTCCACATTACAGGTGGATTTTTTTTACCAGCTGAGCCACAAGGGAAGCCCTGAAGAGAGAATTCTCGCAATCCTTCACATTCTCAAATCTCACATTCCTTCCTGAAGGCAAGGGCTCATGGTCTTGATGGGATAAAGAATAAAGAAGCAGGACCGTCTGAGGCTTGGAGTTTGATGAGTGTTGGGGGAGGTGCTTGGGGAAAGGCGTGGTAATTGTAGCTCTGAGCAGGAGTAATTGAGCTACAAGCCTCTGCATGAGGCCACTAGCATGGCCTGAGGGTTGAGTTTTTGGTTCCCTGACATCAAAAATTCAGGAATTGGACACTTGCACATGCCCAGTTGGAAGGTTGGTGGTCCCATCCAATCTTAGCTGCTTGCACTAGACACAGCTGACTAAATTCCTGGAGAAAAAAACTCAGGCAAACATCTCATTTAGGCCTTTTCTGACTTGAAACACATGCAAGTCTTTTTTTTTTTTTTTTGTAGCAACAGTTAAAACGAACTTGATGGGTGAAGGCAGGTTCCAGGTGAAATGCTAATGATCCTTTCACCTGTAGCACTCCACTGGAGGGGATTAAAATGGAGATGAAGCTGCTATGGCTGAAGGGCCAGGGCTGTATAGTGTACCTAGGAACATTACCTGCTATCCTGTGGCAACTAGGTAGGAAGCACTGCCCAAGGTGCTCTACTGATTGGAGAAGATCTCTGTGAACATGGAGAGAACTTGCTAGAAAAATTCAGACTACGTTCTACGTGCTGGAGAAGTTTGGAGGTCAGTCATTCTTAAACATAAATACTGCTAGTGGTTGGAGGTAGGGGATTGGCAGGAAAGGTGACCTGCTTGGCTTTGTTTCCTGAGCATCTTCACAGATAAAATCTTCTTAGCTCTAACTTGGGATCTAGTGTTAGTCCATTTTTTTTTTTTTTCTGGCGTAACAGGCCAGTAATGGTCACTTAGCTTTAAGTAGGATTTGTTATTTGTCCTCTGCTGAATGCTGTCAAATTGCATTGATGGATCCTCTCATTTCTGCCATTTTCTGGAAGTTCTTTTGGCTGCCTTGGTCCTCACTGCTGTTTGCAGGCTTTCTAATTGCGGCGAGCAGGCTTCTGACTGCGATGGCTTCACTGTGGTGATGTCAGTGTCGCTTTCCCAGGACCTCTGAGATGTGCAGCCAGAGTACTTAAAGCGGTCCCATGGACTGGCCAGTGGGGCTGGGCATGTGAGTTGGGAGACTGTTTGGGAGAAAATGTGACTCACAGGGTGGCTTTGCTGTCTCTGTGAAGTAGAATTCCTTTTCTCTTTGAAATATGGGGGAGTTCTTGCCTAGTTTCTCACCTCTGTGTCTCCTCTGTCTGATCCGAGGGAAGAAGAGAAACTGGGTTAATGAGATGGAGAACAACTCACAGGACATCTGTAGCCAAACCTCTTCTTTGGTTTTCAGAGTAGTGCCCTTTCCAGTTTGGGTGGGAAAACCTCACCAATGCCAGCTGATGGCAGAAGCTTCCCTCAGCCTGGTTCAGGGGTACCATTTCTCCCGAGCTTGGTTCTGATTCAGGTCACCAAAGTAGTCTGACTCATGGTTCAGTTTTCAGTTGTTTCAGAACCAACTGGCAAAAGGGAGACAAAGGGCACATCAAACTCTGAGCTGGCATCTGAATCGCTGTCGTGTCATGACCTGTCAGCCTACTAGGATCTGACTCAAATCCCCTTGGAGAACAGACTCGACTGCTGAGTCTGGTCTGTTCAGAAGGTCTTGGGGTGTTGAACAGCTTCCTATGTCAGTGTGTGGGTTGAAGATGCTGTTCACAGCTCCACTGCCCATGCTATATTCAGTTCTCAACTCTTCCGTCAGAATAAATCCAGAAGAGCAGAGTCTATATGAGGGGTTGTTTAGAGGAAACACTCTTGCTAAGGTCTTACAGACTTGGCTTTCTGCTGTAAGGGAGAATGTAAGATTGGTGGGTTAAACTGAGGGCAGTAATGCTATGGTTTTTCCTGTGGTCATGTATGGATGTGAGAGTTGGACTGTGAAGACAGCTGAGTGCCGAAGAATTGATGCTTTTGAACTGTGGTGTTGGAGAAGACTCTTGAGAGTGCCTTGGACTGCAAAGAGATCCAACCAGTCCATTCTGAAGGAGATCAACCCTGGGATTTCTTTGGAAGGAATGATGCTAAAGCTGAAGCTCCAGTATTTTGGTCACCTCATGCGAAGAGTGGACTCATTGGAAAAGACTCTGATGCTGGGAGGGATTGGGGGCAGGAGGAGAAGNTGGCTAAATCCTAGAGATAGCTACACTCTGGATGCCATGTCTCCAAAGTTCCCTACAGGATTATGCCAAAGATTGGCTTGAAGAATCCTGCCACCCCTCTCCCACGATACCCCGCCCTCTGGTTGTTGCTTAATATGGTTCTATGTAAACCATAGAAACTATGGTTTCAAGCCATGAGTACACTTCCCTGCAGACCAGACTATCATTCCCTAAACCCATCCTACATAGGAATTCTTGAGATGCTGCTTTTCTAGAGGAATAGTCTGAGCTGTGCTGGGAGATGACATGACCTAGTGAGGAGAACAGACTTGGTACCCTGGCCTGAACTGGAATTTCAGGTTTTCTGTCTTCTGCCTTTGTAACTTATTGGCAGATCAGTTATCCTCCCCAAGCCTCAGTTGTCTGGTTAAAAAAAGATGCTAGCATTGTCAGGATTAGTATATAGAAGTTACTTTGCAGAGGATGACCAAAATTGCTCATTTCAGAAGGTGAGGAAGTTTTTGGTCTGTGACAGGACTTAATGTCTTGCAGCTATAGCTTTAAGATAAGGTTTTTTAATAGCAAAGGGGAGAGGTCAGAATGGCTAAAATCCAGAGCCTACACAGGAGATATTTATAACATGCTACTCAAAAAACTGAGTCCCATAGAATATTTCTAGCACCACACTTTCCAAACATTTGCCATTAAGGCCCACAGGGAACTTGTTACTGAACCAGGTTGATCTTGCAAGATTTGCAAGGAGCAAGCCAAAACGTTGAATTCTCTAGGCCAGAATACTGGAGTGGGTAGCCTTCCCCTTCTCCAGGGGATCTTCCCAACTCAGGGATCAAACCCAGGTTTTCCACATTACAGGTGGATTTTTTTTACCAGCTGAGCCACAAGGGAAGCCCTGAAGAGAGAATTCTCGCAATCCTTCACATTCTCAAATCTCACATTCCTTCCTGAAGGCAAGGGCTCATGGTCTTGATGGGATAAAGAATAAAGAAGCAGGACCGTCTGAGGCTTGGAGTTTGATGAGTGTTGGGGGAGGTGCTTGGGGAAAGGCGTGGTAATTGTAGCTCTGAGCAGGAGTAATTGAGCTACAAGCCTCTGCATGAGGCCACTAGCATGGCCTGAGGGTTGAGTTTTTGGTTCCCTGACATCAAAAATTCAGGAATTGGACACTTGCACATGCCCAGTTGGAAGGTTGGTGGTCCCATCCAATCTTAGCTGCTTGCACTAGACACAGCTGACTAAATTCCTGGAGAAAAAAACTCAGGCAAACATCTCATTTAGGCCTTTTCTGACTTGAAACACATGCAAGTCTTTTTTTTTTTTTTTTGTAGCAACAGTTAAAACGAACTTGATGGGTGAAGGCAGGTTCCAGGTGAAATGCTAATGATCCTTTCACCTGTAGCACTCCACTGGAGGGGATTAAAATGGAGATGAAGCTGCTATGGCTGAAGGGCCAGGGCTGTATAGTGTACCTAGGAACATTACCTGCTATCCTGTGGCTAACTAGGTAGGAAGCACTGCCCAAGGTGCTCTACTGATTGGAGAAGATCTCTGTGAACATGGAGAGAACTTGCTAGAAAAGTTCAGACTACGTTCTACGTGCTGGAGAAGTTTGGAGGTCAGTCATTCTTAAACATGAATACTTACTGCTAGTGGTTGGAGGTAGGGGATTGGCAGGAAAGGTGACCTGCTTGGCTTTGTTTCCTGAGCATCTTCACAGATAAAATCTTCTTAGCTCTAACTTGGGATCTAGTGTTAGTCCATTTTTTTTTTTTCTGGCGTAACAGGCCAGTAATGGTCACTTAGCTTTAAGTAGGATTTGTTATTTGTCCTCTGCTGAATGCTGTCAAATTGCATTGATAGATCCTCTCATTTCTGCCATTTTCTGGAAGTTCTTTTGGCTGCCTTGGTCCTCACTGCTGTTTGCAGGCTTTCTAATTGCGGCGAGCAGGCTTCTGACTGCGATGGCTTCACTGTGGTGATGTCAGTGTCGCTTTCCCAGGACCTCTGAGATGTGCAGCCAGAGTACTTAAAGCGGTCCCATGGACTGGCCAGTGGGGCTGGGCATGTGAGTTGGGAGACTGTTTGGGAGAAAATGTGACTCACAGGGTGGCTTTGCTGTCTCTGTGAAGTAGAATTCCTTTTCTCTTTGAAATATGGGGGAGTTCTTGCCTAGTTTCTCACCTCTGTGTCTCCTCTGTCTGATCCGAGGGAAGAAGAGAAACTGGGTTAATGAGATGGAGAACAACTCACAGGACATCTGTAGCCAAACCTCTTCTTTGGTTTTCAGAGTAGTGCCCTTTCCAGTTTGGGTGGGAAAACCTCACCAATGCCAGCTGATGGCAGAAGCTTCCCTCAGCCTGGTTCAGGGGTACCATTTCTCCCGAGCTTGGTTCTGATTCAGGTCACCAAAGTAGTCTGACTCATGGTTCAGTTTTCAGTTGTTTCAGAACCAACTGGCAAAAGGGAGACAAAGGGCACATCAAACTCTGAGCTGGCATCTGAATCGCTGTCGTGTCATGACCTGTCAGCCTACTAGGATCTGACTCAAATCCCCTTGGAGAACAGACTCGACTGCTGAGTCTGGTCTGTTCAGAAGGTCTTAGGGTGTTGAACAGCTTCCTATGTCAGTGTGTGGGTTGAGGATGCTGTTCACAGCTCCACTGCCCATGCTATATCAGTTCTCAACTCTTCCGTCAGAATAAATCCAGAAGAGCAGAGTCTATATGAGGGGTTGTTTAGAGGAAACACTCTTACTAAGGTCTTACAGACTTGGCTTTCTGCTGTAAGGGAGAATGTAAGATTGGTGGGTTAAACTGAGGGCAGTAATGCTATGGTTTTTCCTGTGGTCGTGTATGGATGTGAGAGTTGGACTGTGAAGACAGCTGAGTGCCGAAGAATTGATGCTTTTGAACTGTGGTGTTGGAGAAGACTCTTGAGAGTGCCTTGGACTGCAAGGAGATCCAACCAGTCCATTCTGAAGGAGATCAACCCTGGGATTTCTTTGGAAGGAATGATGCTAAAGCTGAAGCTCCAGTATTTTGGTCACCTCATGCGAAGAGTGGACTCATTGGAAAAGACCCTGATGCTGGGAGGGATTGGGGGCAGGAGGAGAAGGGGACGACAGAGGATGAGATGGCTGGATAGGATCACTGACTCGATGGACGTGAGTTTGAGTGAACTCCGGGAGTTGGTGATGGACAAAGAGGCCTGGTATGCTGCAGTTCACGGGGTCACAAAGAGTCAGACACAACTAAACGACTGAACTGAACTGAATGAAATACTTGGAAGAATACTTCTGCTGTGGCCAAGTCTAGGCAGGAGGGATCACAGTGGCAAGATATCTGAAATACTGTTGGAAAGACTGCCCTGTTGTGGAAGAAGCAGGAAGGGCTGAGAGTCAAGAGGGACCTGCACCATTTCTTCACATCTTGTATAATCAGGTGATTTGTCTCCTCCTATTCACCCATATTCTGATCTCACCCAAAGGTGCTTTGTCTTCGGGTCCAATTAGTCACAGTTATAGTCTGAATGTGCCAGGGAAGCCCCATGGCAGCTCCAACAGGGAGCTTGGTGCAGATTCAACATGCCAATACAATTTGTACCAGTGTGTAGTAGATTGTACCCAACCTACAATCACTTTGGTCATGACACATCTGGCCAGACATGACGTACCTGACCAGACAATGCCCAAGGACTGGTGGACAATCCAGGCCCCTGGATTTTTGTGGCATTCACAGCCCACCCAGATGATCCCACATGCTTTATAAGCTTTGGTGCCCACTGTTCAAAATCCATAAGAGGGTCAGAGGTTAGTAGCACATCATCAATATAACGGAGCAGTTTCACTGAAATTGGTTGCTTCCATTTCATTAAGTCCTCTACAACCAGCCTGTGACATATAGTTGGGCTATGCAAGTACGCTTGGGGGAAGTATCTGGAACATCCATTGGTGTCCCTCCCAAGTGAATGCAAATTGATCTTCGCTCTCATCAGCTTTAGCTATAGAGAAAAAGACGTTAGCTAAGTCTACCATGTAGTGATAAGTGCTCAGTGCTGTGGTCAGTAGGTCCATCAGGTCATGAATCAATGGTACAGCAGCATGCATAGGTGACACCACCTTATTCAGTTCTCTATGTCTACAGTCATTTCCCATGCACCATCAGGCTTCCGAACAGGCCACACAGCAGGGTTAAACGAACTATAAGTGGGTCGTACAATGCCCACTTTCACCAGCTCAGCAATGATGGCACCTATTTCTTCAGGGCCACTTGGTAAATGATACTGACCCTCTGAGTGTCAGCAGTAACTGTAGGGGATGCTTCGCATATTCCCTCACAATGGCCTTCACCACATGCAGAGACAAAATTCCCCCACAGTGGTTTGCAACATTAGGCCTTGTAAAACATCGGTTCCCCACAGTATGTTCGGGAATTGGGGACACAAACACAGTATACAGCCGCACAGGGAGTCATCCAATTTCCAAAGGCCAGGTCATAGCCTTTACCTGAACTGTTTGGTTACCATAGCCATCACTTTGTGCAATAGGACTGGGAAACTCTTCTGGCTTGCCATAAATAAGGCTGCATATGGCAATGGTGTCAATGAGAACCATTACTCTTTGTACATTAGCCGATGGCCAGTGACTTGCAAGCTGTACATGGGGCCTCTGGTCACTGGCTCTTTGGGCAGGTACCTTTGCCTGAGCCTTACTCAGAGTGAAAAGGGCATCTGGAGGAACATTCTTGGGTGCCATGTAATCTTCTGACTGAACTGCCTGTGTCTCTTGCGGTGGGTGCTTCCCACTTTGGTACGCTGCTGCTCCTGTCTCTAGGAGCATAGCATTGGGCTATTTATCAATTTTATTTGTCAACTCTGATGCCAGCAAACAGGCCCACATTTGCATTTGCATGGACCCAGATGGGGCCATTACCAGCTTGGCTCCTCTTCGGGGTCTTCACACTTCTAATGCCCTTTGTCTGCCACTATCCTACTTCTCCCAAGCTTGCCATGATCAAGGTCACCTCGTAGATGGTGTGGCCCACATAGGGCATAAGAATAGTGGTAAGGACCTGAAAAAGATAGATGGGCATTGTTGAAAATGGCGTCTCAATGCTGCCTGTAAAATGCTTGTCATCTGGGCCTTGAGTATTTAGGTTAACCATAGACTGTTTCATGCCCAGCTCTCTCACAACTTGGGTTAACTTGGAAAAGTTATGCCACTTAGTGTCTGGGAGTTCTCCTGCATTTGTCCCCAGAGTGTAGATGGCAGTGTAATCCATTCCACCAAGGTATGTGTATGGTTAGGTGGCCCCTGCATGAGTTGCCTAAGGTTCTGTAATCTTTGTCTCAATGAGGGCTGAGTGATTATAAATGCCAGCTCTTCTATCTCATCTCTGGAACAAACAATACCATCCACTCTTGTGTCCCAGAGTCACAATAGCCAAACTGCTAGGGGTCCTCCTTGCTTCTGCCAAAAGTTCTTACCCAAGTTGACTTGGGTAAGGCTGGTACTTGGTCAGTGCATTGTGTGCTCAGTCACTCTGGGGGCCCCGTGGGGATGCCCATCCTGGGTCAAAGGCTGTTCATGTTTCACCTTCTGCTGCATGATTGTCTTCACAAACAAGCAGGAAGCCACAGTCTCATAATATTCATTGTTACCACCCCTTATTACCTCATTGTCCAAGGCACTGGGTTCATCCAGCTCACACATCTCTTGCTCCAGAGTATGTATACAGTATTCAGTTCTTCCTCCTGTCTCTGTAATTCACACATCATGGAGGACACTATCCATATTAGCTTCCAGGGCAGTCAGGGAAATCCACCCCATGGTGCCAGCAGCAGTATGTGCCAGTTTGTCTGGCAAATGGGAACTCACTGCCTCTAATGCCTTTTCAAGGCTATCTGGTGACCCATCCACCACCTCCCAGTTTTCCAATGGGACCACCAGGTACCACATACAATGTAGTGGCCACTGGCTTCCTCCATCCAACCACTGGAGCCTCAGGCTCCTCTGTCTGCTGGGAATCTTGTCAGTTACATGAATTATCTTGCTGATTGCTGAACTCAGGGTAGGCAAGGTGCAAGTGGGGAAGCTGGAAGGAAATACAAGGAGTCATAGAAACTGCAGACATGCTTTATTCTCTAGTGGCTGATGCAGCTGCCAGGGATGTTTCAAGTGGTGCTTGTATTGGTATACATGATCAAAAGTAGCAATTTGCCAAGCAATTACATCATGATGTGTGTGTGCGTTGCTATAGAAGATCTCAGGTATTACATAACCCTGTGAAGTCATTGTTTACTGTGAGGCATGAGCGAGATGACAGGGGGTGAGAGAGCCTGACCATTGCCATCTGAGTCCACCACTATTTCTCTACAGAGGAGCAGGCTGAGAACACCTTCACATTTCATTATAACACCTAAGAAGAAGGACAAGGTGTGAGACAGTAGCACGGCTCTGCAGTAGAGTCAGCCATTCTAAGAGGGAGATGGGTGCAGGGTTCTCTCTCTCCAGGAGAGAGAACTTGGGTTGGGTGGCAATGGTGAGGCCCCAGTACTGCCCTGTGCTCAGTCTTTGGTTAATTGCTCCCCAGGAAGAATAACCCAGGCTTGATTTGCTACAGCAGATCCTGAAGCATTGCAGCTGACTCCGATGTTCAGAGCAGGTTCTGCATTGAGGGGGGAGTTGAGTGGCCTGTTCCCTTAACTCTAAAAGTTCATCCTTTGTGCTGTACACATACACTTCTCCATACTCATCTGGGAAGAATTCCACGGTGTGTGGGCCCCTCTTCCTGAGAGGAGTGTGACAGGTGAGGTGATGAGCGGGCAGAACTCAGCAGCATAACAGCTTCACTGTTGGAACTACTCTCTAGGGTGACTGGTACTTACCTCCTCCTCCACTGGCCATTCTCATTCCTCCCCCTGTTATCACCCCTACAGGTCATGGTGGTAAAGACTGAATCCCTCATGCCTGGAGGATCTGTTGTAATAGAAACCATTCTCTTCTCAAGCCAAGGTTTCTATAATTACCTACTCAGTTACAACTTGGCCTAAGGCATACAGAGAAATGTCCAGTTAGATCACCTAAGTTAAATAGACATTATTTGTCATCACTGTGATAGCAGCCTTACATCCTCTTGATCAAAGTTAATGGCTCTTGTTGTCAAAATGGTGACTCTTTGTAGGCTGGCTCCTGGGAACAAAGGTACCCAGATAGCAGGTTATAGCTTGTATTTCAATGAATCCCATCCTGGGACTCTTGATAAGACTACATACCTTTTGTGATCAATGATCTATAACCCTGCAGTTCCAGGAGTTGGAGGGATGAGAATTGAAGTCCCCCTGTGGGTCACTGGGAGTGATGGTAGGTCAGGTACTCCCTGGTTCTAGGATCCATTTATTTGTCTTCTTGGAGACAATGCACCATCTAGGCCTCTGACTTAGTGTCTGCACTGCTTTCTGGAGGAAGCACACACATCTATGTCATACCTATAGCACCACATCTATGCAGAGGCTTGCTTTCAAGGTGGTAGACTTTGTTTTTGTGCTTTATTCCAGTAGGATGTATTAACACTGAGGCCAGCAGCCTCTAAATGATTCAATATGTGAGGTGACCAGTGGATCTCAGGAACTATCCCATGCTATCTTTGCTTTGAATTGGGTCCTCTGGTTGTTAGCTGCGACATGTGCAGTTCTTTGATTCCATTAACACCAAGTTGGGGTGCTGATGGAGACTTCTTGGCTGAAAGGTAACCTCTTGCGTGGGACAGATGTTTATTACTGTGAGAGCAACTTCTGGCCCTCTCTACATTGAAAGGTACTCAATGAAGTTGACTTGCCACAGAGTGGCATTTTGGTACTCAAGGGATTAAGGAATGCTGACAATCTAGGGTTTCAGTATTGATGTCTATTGCTGGCAGGTTGGACAACCATAGACAGTAGAGAGCCTGGCTCTAGTAAGACAAAGTGTGTAAACATATTCAGAGTGTTCTCTGCTACTGTGACCACTTAATTTAAGCATATGGTTCAACTGAAAGGCTGGCCAGTGTCAGGTAGTAGCTACTGTACACTTTTGGTTATTTAGGACATGTGGAACTTTTCTGGTGGTATTAACATGAGATAAAAATATCTTCATTCTGCATGCTATCTCCCATATGAATCCATATTCATCTACCAATACCTGCTTGTCTCTCATCTTTCAGTTTTCCTTCTAAACTGGTAACCAGGCTGGTAGGCTATTGCCCATGCATTATGTACATTCTCACCTCAGCCCCTTCATATGAAATAGGCCAAATGCACTGCTAGAAACCTCACCATTTGGGAGCCAGGACTAATAATTAACTGAACTTGTTGAAGTTGTCTAGTCATTCTCCAGTATTGATTTAGTTTATTCATGGGCCAGAGGGTAGAAGTGAACTGAGATACAAAGGCCACCAACACTTTCACTTGATCCCTAAGCATAGCACTAATTTTGGCCATTTGTTGTTTAATCACCAAGTCTTGTCTGATTCTTTGTGACTTCATGGACTGTTGCATGCCAGGCTCCCCCGTCCATCACCAACTCCCGGAGCTTGCTCAAACTCATGTCCATTGAGTCAATGATGCCATCCAACCATCTCATCCCCTGTCACGTTCTTCCCAGCATCAGGGTCTTTTCCAATGAGTCGGCTGTTTGCATCAGGTGGCCCAAGTATTGTAGCTTCAACATCAGTCCTTCCAATGAATATTCAGGGTTGAGTTTCTTTAGAATTGACTGGTTTGATTTCCTTGATGTCCAGTAGAGTCTCAAGAATCTTCAGCACCACAGTTTAAAACATCAATTCTTTGGTAGTCTGCCTTCTTTATGGTCCACATATGGTCACATCCATACATGACTACTGGAAAGACTATATGGACCTTTGTCAGCAAAGTGATGTCTTTACTTTTTAAAATGCTTAGTTTTGCATAGCTTTCCTGCCAAGAAGCAAGTGTCTTCTAATTTCGTGGCTGCAGTCACCATCTGCAGTGATTTTAGAGCCCAAGAAGAGGAAGTCTGTCACTGCTTCCACATTTTCCCCATCTATTTGCCATGAAGTGATGGGACTGGATGCCATGTTCTTAGTTTTTTTGAAAATTGAGTTTTAAGCCAGCTTTTTCACTCTCTTCTTTCACCTTCATCAAAAGGCTCTTTAATTCCTCTTTGCTTTCTGCCATTAGAGTAGTAGTATCTGCATATCTGAGATTGTTTCTCCCGGGAATCTTGATTCCAGCTGGTGATTCATCCAGATTGGCATTCTGAAAGATGTACTCTGCATATAAGTTAAATAAGCAGGGTGACAATAAACAGTCTTGTCATACTCCTTTCCCAATTTGGAACCAGCCAGTTGTCCCATGTAAGGTTCTACCTGTTGCTTCTTGACCCACATAACAGGTTTCTCAGAAGACAAGTAAGGTGGTTTGTTATTCCCATATCTTTAAGAATTTTCCAGTTTGTTGTGATCCACAGAGTCAAAGGAAGTACCAGGAAGTGATACTCCAGGTAATCATAAGTGAAAGTGAAATCATTCAGTCGTATCCAACTCTTTGCGACCCGTGGACTGTAGCCCACCAAGCTCCTCCATCCATGGGATTCTCCAGGCAAGAATACTGGAGTGGGTTGTCATTTCCTTCTCCAGGGGATCTTCCTGACCCAGGGATCGAACCCAGGTCTCCCACATTGCAGGCAGAAATACAGTCTCTCAGAAAACCTCCTACAGAGACATAGAACTTCAGATCTAAGTACTAACATCAAAGATTTCAAGGGAGGAAAGGAAGCCAGGTTGTAAAGAAGAAGGGGGAGGAGGCGGGGGGGGG